>JAQFZW010001037.1:0-34923 GCA_034687055.1 Heteromurus nitidus | reverse complement strand
GGATTGCCCCAAGAATAGCTTCCCTGTGACCTTGGGGTAAAAGTGGTAGTCGGATATATGTCCCGAAGCTGAAGTAGACTACTCCATTCTCCCAAGAATCGAGGAATTTTTTTATACTCTACAAAAAACATGTAAAACATTTATTTACGAAAATGAATATCATTATCATCATTACATCAGAATATCACTGTAGCTAAAACACACTTACTTCCGGAAGGGGATTTGTTTTCTCCTGACAATGCATCCCTCCAATGGAAACGACCAATGGAGGTAAAGATCTAGCGAATTCTTCAGAAAAATGTGTATTAGTGAGAACGAGACTATTTCGTCGGTCCAGTTCTACAAGAGGTGGCATATCCGACAGATTCAAAGCTGGACGAATCATGCTTTCCAATTCTGGCAAATAGAACCAGTTTCGAAGCATCAGCCAATACATTGGAAGCATTGAGTTGTAGGCCTGCTGTAGGAATGTCATGTTCGTTGGCATGTGGTACTGCATCTCTGGCAAGTTTTCGTCTGGGATCCCCTACATTAATGAAAAAGATTTTGAATTTCTTTCTGTCATGAAATATAGAATTAAAGCTTCATTTAATATATTCACTCTTCAGACTATTTCACTAACGTAAGTGTCTCCCCACCACGGGAAGATACTGGAAGTCGCATACATCACAGTAGGAGCCATGAACTTGTGAGCGAAGGCAAATCCACAGTCGTTAAAAAGGCCGTTAACAACGACCAAGTCGTATTCAGCAGTTTGTGCCCACTCGAGTGTTGCACTGTCTTGTGCTAGAAACTTGCACAGGTTTACACCGCTTTGCATATAAAAAGGCCACAGCTTTTCAACTGCTGCCACCCCTCCTTTAAGTCTAACTTCGGCAGGATCAAAATCCATTCCAAGATGTTGCCAAAGGTTATCTGGAACTATTTCTGTGATATTTGGATTCTTTGATGGCTTTTTTGGAGGGTGTGGAGAGAAAAAGGTAACACTGTGACCTCTCTCCGCAAGCTTTTCAACAAGGGGCCATACCGTTATCCGATGGCTGTAGCCTGACATTCCCCAGAAAAATAAAATCTTTGATGTGCTCGAAATTTGCAAATTGTGAAATGCAAACAGCAGAACTAACAATAATTTTGTCGTCTCCATTTTAAAAAATGCTAGCAATTTAGCTAGCAGAGATCCGTGCAGTTCAGTTCAGTACGACTCGTCAAGTATAATTAAAATTTTCTCAGTTCCAATCCAACCGAGAATGGACACACAAGAAACGTTGAGAAGAAGAGATTACAGCAGACTCTAATCATGAGACTAAAACATACGTTCGATAATAGAATATCAGATACTTCACACGTCTCTTCAACCAGTCACACTGCGACGCTTTGCTCAATAAAAAGTTTGACAAACACTACCAGTTCATATTCATATTTACTTTAATTCCATGCGTGCATATGTCCGCTGTACCTAAGTGGAAAGAAGAAATTTACATTATTCAGTGAGCTCAAGGAGTTCGTCCCGTGATCCACGATTATCTTTTTCCCTGTGTAAATATATGGATCACTCACGGATTGTTATTTGACTGATTCAGGTTTGAGGGTTCATGCTCATGAACGATACAGTCACGCGATATTGTCTTGAGTAAACTCTTGGTTATGAACGGACTCGGATTACAAGGATGATTCATGCTTTCAACAGTTTAAGATATCTAGCCAGCATTTTAATAATATGTGGGTTTCTGGATTATGTAAATCCAGTAATAGGACGGACTCCTTGAGAAAGATGTTTGAGAGTATCTTTTGGAAAATGTTCATCCCGATTGACGTCAAGGAAGAATGAAGGAAGGTATTGCCTTTTTAAAGAATTTTGGTAATGATATCTTTCGTAGTCATAATGCATAAAGTGGTGATGTTAATAACACTTGAAGCATTTATAATTTCACATGCTTCCACTTGGCATATTGAATGCATTGTGATACTCTGTCGTGTCCAGCAACCCGGTTTCACGAACATTGCATCTTGCATCAAGTTGGCTGGAATGACACAGCGCAAAACTTTTCATGGAATGGCATATATGTATTATCCCGAAATTGAGAAGTTAGATGAAGTTTAGAAATTAGTTTGGTGTAGCGAATCTGATTTTATTGCTAGCGTACACATGCCACTCACATGCAATAAACTCATTTATTCATTGGATCATGTTTTGCTACTTTGTCTTCATTTTCTTTGTCTTTGGCTGAACAGTTGTCTTAAAAAGTATTGAAAGTAAGAGCCGAATAATTATCACAGTACCAATCAACGCTACCAAAATTGCAGAAACGACGAAAGCCCAGATGTGAAGTAATCTTCGTTCGTACCACGTTCGTGTGGATCCTATGGGTCTGAGGAAGGTCGTGTTTTTGTGTCTCAACACGTACTCAACCCACCAAGCAGCAGTATCGACGGGCTTTTCTGGACGATCTCTGAAGATGCGTGAAACCTTATCCATGTTTTGCTTGTACCTGTGAAAATTTGCAATGTGCAATCATTATGATTAGAAATTGTCCAGTCATGGTACCTGTTTAGTACATCCCAATATCTTTGATTGATATAACATTGCCTAATGGTGACATACTTTTTGTTCGTCAGAACCTCATGAATTGCATCTTCCAATTTCCCCTGAGTCAGGTCTGCGATTTCCATCATTATACCACGCTCTGCCGAATGGATTCTTTGCGCATTGTAATCTTGCTCGGCGAAAATAGGAAATACGATAATCGGAATTGCATGGTAAATGGCTTCTTGGGTTGAAAGTAGACCGCCATGTGAAATGAAAACTTTGATATTTGGGTGCACTAAAAAGATTAAAATTCAGATGGGTGAAAAACATGCAATTTTAAATTTTAGAATATTGGCACCAGCATATGTTGCATAGATTAATATGTTAATGTTAGTATATCACTTACCCAGAATATCTTGTTGTGGGAGCCACTCAGCTAATAGCGCATTCTTCGGTATATCTTTAGGTAAGTCACCCCCATTCCACTTGAGCACAAACCCGATTGACGGAAACTTGCGGATTGCCCCAAGAATAGCTTCCCTGTGACCTTGGGGTAAAAGTGGTAGTCTCATATACGTCCCAAAGCTTAAGTAGACTATCCCATCCTCCCAAGAATCGAGGAATTTTTGTATATCCTAGAAATCACATATTTATACTCATGAAGACATCTATTTTTGAAAGTGGCATCAGATGAATATCATTGTAGCAAAAAATACTCCACTTACATCTGGAAGGGGATTTGATTTCTCCTGACAATGCATCCCTCCAATGGATACAACCAATGGAGGCAATGATCTAGCGAATTCTTCAGAAAAATGCGTATTCGTAAGAATGAGACTACTTTGTCGGTCCAGCTCTCCAAGAGGTGGCATATCCGGAAGATTCAAAGCTGGACGAATAATGCTTTCCAGTTCTGGAAAATAGAACCAGCTTCGAAGCATTAGCCAATACATTGGAAGCATTGAGTTGTAGGTCTGCTGTAGGAATGTCATATCCGTTGGCATATGGTACTGCATCTCTGGCAAATTTTCGTCCGGGAGCCCCTGCATTACAATGTAGCCGTTAAAATATAGGGCAAATATATAAATTTAATTTAATGATATATTTTATCATGCTTTATTTCATTTCACTAACGTGAGCTTCTCCCCACCATGGGAAGATACTTGTAGTCCCATAGATGACAGTAGGAGCCTTGAACTTGTGTGCGAACGCGAATCCACAGTCGTTAAAAAGGCCGTTAATAACGACCAAGTCGTATTCAGCAGTTTCTGCCCAGTTAAGAACTGTTTTGTCTTGCGCTAAAGCCTTGCACATGTTTACACCGCATTGCATAAATACGGGCCACAGTTCGTCAACTGCTGCCACTCCTCCTTTAAGTCTAACTTCGGCAGGGTCAAAATCCAATCCAATATTTTTCCAAAGGCCTTCTGGAACTATTTCTGTGATATTTGGATTCTTTGATGGCTTTTTTGGAGGGTGTGGAGAGAAAAAGGTAACACTGTGACCTCTCTCCGCAAGCTTTTCAACAAGGGGCCATACCGTTATCCGATGGCTGTACCCTGACATTCCCCAGAAAAATAAAATCTTTGATGTGCTCGAAATTTGCAAATTGTGAAATGCAAACAGCAGCACTAACAATAATTTTGTCGTCTCCATTTTAAAAAGTTACTGGCTTATTTGAAAAGTGTATTATCTTAAGTAAAACATGGAACACAAGCTAGAAAATTCAGGTCAGTGTCACTCGTAATAAAATTTTATGTTCCAATCGAGAATGTGCACAAAGAAACTAACGGAAGCAGGGGCACGGTAGACTATGACGATGAGGTTCGTTAGTAGAATATCAGAGATAGTTCACAGACTTGTCAACCAAGCACTGCCACGTTTTGCTCCATATAAGTTTGACATACGCAACCTGTCCGTTATATATAGTTTTCTGGATTATGTAAATTCAGTAGTAGTATTCCTCAGGCTTGAGAGAATCTTCTGGAAAATGTTCATCCAGATGGTTGACGTTATTGGAGAATGAAATACGGCATTGTCGGTTTTAGCATTTATAACTGAAGATGCTTACATTGGCCATATTTTTGAATATCTTGTGTAAGTCTGCCGTGTTCAAGAACACGATTTCACGAGCACGTCACACAGAGTTAAGTAAATGGCAATGTCAGAATGATGCAGCGGATAATATGCAGTGAACGGCATATCCCAAATTTTGGAGTTAGGACCTATTTGACCTATGTTCAGGAACCTTCGACTTCCCCTTCACATTACACTTGTGCTTATACGTCACATCACAGGCTTAGTAAGTGAAACATAAGCATTAATTAAGTAACGGTATGTAGGGTTTATGTAATATCACCAATAATCACCCTTACCCAAATGTCGTTGTTGTGTTACTCTAATCTCTTATGAAATCATGAAATTGTCCCCAATTGCAATGACATGGGATACTGTGTTATCAATCAGATAACGTAGTTAGAAGTAGAACTTATCTGCAACAGAGTCTTACTCTGTATATCGGGATATGATTGTGAGCAACGTACCTATAAGCGTTTTTTTTTATTATTCGAATACCGAATCGAAGTGATAATAAAATAGGCGAACCATCAATAAATATGTGCCTACAAATAAAAACCGCTTCATTGTAGGTTACTTTTCCGTGACAAGTGATTTTGTAGCGTGGTATGACGGATGGCTTGGATTTTGATGCTATGAAATTGAAACTCCTCCCAGAAAGCAAATGAATGCAGAGAATTTCAAAGATTTAATTACATAAATTTGCATTTTGCAAGAAATAAAAAAGACTTTATTCTCAAATTTTAATTATATATGTTGAGCAACTTAAAACGGATTCCAGCTCAGTTCCATCCCCACAAGGATGGAACAGGACAAAAAGTAGCTTTAATTATAAGTTAGTATATAGTTTGCGTGCGTGTTTGTGAATTGGACAAAGGTATGGTATATAGAAGTCGGTGATCCAACCAAACTTACGTAAGAGCCTAGAAGAGCATCGCATGATTTCCATGCGTTTGGTTCCTTGTTCATCATAATCAGATCCATGCAAAGGTACACACATAAAATATATATTATTCTTGTTGAGCGTAGAGAAAAAGTTTATTTGCTGTTTCTCCATTTTGGCTTTTTTCTCTCCAAGATCTCCTGAGAAATGGATAAAATGTAGACCAAATTTAGAGGTCAATTCGTACGCGAATATAAATATTCTCACATAATATTATTATCTGTGATCCGGTTACCATCCAAATGGAAGCAGCAAGCATTAAAGCTTTTACTTCGAAAGCTAGATCATTGGCGAAGAGTAACGTTGATTTCCCTCTAGTTGATCCAATCCTTCCAACCTCTGCGTCTTTCATCATCTACAGTGTACCCGCATTTTCCAGAAACAATTTTCATGAACGTATTTTCAAATGTTTCCAAATGTTATAATGAGCGCATGCAAAAGTAGCCCACCACAATGTGTTGGTTATCTCCAGTAGCAGTGTAGCCTGATTGTTCCGTCTCAAGTGACAACTGTCCAGTTGGATCAAAAACCCTGAGCTTCGTGGTCGACTCTCCTAAAACACTCCTTTCTGTTTTCTCCTCGCGAGTTATTGATCCCAACAAAATTTCTGACGGAAGAGTCACTGCAATGCACTAGAAATAATTCATATGAACGCCGTCTTAAAATATTATCTAAATTACATATAAGTTGTATATCTCTTAAGATTGCAAAAATTTGCCACACTAGTTGTACGTACCGATGAAACAAAATCAAACAATTTCGGAGCACCGAAGTGAATGATGAGGAGAGGCTGATTTAAATACGCAATGACAAGTGGAGGCTTGGATCCCATTGTGTAGTCGGAAGATCCGAAACGGTGTATGTCTTGGAGGGCTGTAAGCTGCAACTGTCTCTGCTGGTCATACACTCGGTACTTGTGACTTCTGATACACAAACCGCAACAGGTATCTATACGCAAGCCAATAGTAGCATAATATATTCGTTTTATGATCATGCAACAATTTCGCAAGTTCAGGAACGGTTGTGAACAAAGAACATAAAGTGTCAACAACCATGGCATGCATTCACGACACGTCGAGTTGGCCTAAAGAAATTCAACATATTTGTTCAACATAAATTGTCTTACATTCGTAATCGTGCAAAATTTCCAGTCTGCGAAATGGGTTAAAGATGTGAAGTTTCTCCAATCCCTCCCCTTGGAAGAAAAATCAACACTTGTTGAAAAGATGAGAAAGATCATTCTAAACATAAAGGCAGGAGACGAGTTGCAGTGAATTCAATAAAACATACTTGCCATCAAGTCCAGGTCAACTGCCACAATGCCGAGACGATTCTTTTTCCGTGGTTCCATGGCTTGCATTTTTATATTTTTTAACAAAATCTAAATAAGTGCAACACACAAATTAGCACCCCTTCATGAATTCACTACTTGCTTGACGGTTTTTTTAACAATCACCAACATTTAACCACTTTTAAGGGCTGAACTTTCGAGGATCTTTATATAAACTCGAAGAAAGCTGAATTTCTTTAATGCACCTGCATCGTAGAGAGGAATTAGAATGCGTATAAGAACGACTGCCTATATATATTTCATGAAGCCACTTGCTGTAAAATGTCCTCTGTTCTCGAACCGTTATACAACGAGATCAATATAGGAAAGCCAAAGCTGTGGAATTGGAGCAGATGGTGGCCTTTAGGAGTAACATCATCCTCATCAGATCCCATTCGACACATCTTACTAGCACAAAACCACATATATTATCAAAGGATATATATTTCGACGAGTTTTCAAGTTCCGTCTCTCCACCAAATGGCGTTTTCATCTCGTCCAAAAAAATATTCAAGTCCAAGAAAACTATATACTCTTACGTACGTTTATTTATGTTGTTGTGTAATGTGCAGCCAGATAAAAACACTTATCACAATGTGAAGTATCTTTCTAAATATCAAACTTCTTGTTTTACATGCACGTCAAGCATTATGAGAATATATGGGTAAAAGCTATATACTACTTATATGCTTCCAACGTGGTCCAAAAACTTGTACACTTGTATTCTCTCAAGCAAACGTTTTTGTTTTTTTTCTCGAAATTTTCATGCTGTTATGTGGTGACTATGAGCGTATTCATATGGGATGCTCCTCAATTTGTACATCAGTAAATTTAGAAAGGTTGTAAAACTGCAGAGACAAAAATAGCCACCTCGTGCAATAGTCCAACCCGTATATACCGTGTGCTACAACAGGGAGAAAAAAATTGCAAAAAAATGTTGGCACAATAAATAGCACTAGTGATACACTTTCCTTCTTTTAGGTTTCGCAATAATGTTTATTCAAACTCCGAATATACTCACATGGTTTATATACAGGGGATCTTACAATGCAGTTGTTGCAAAATATCGAAAGCATATCAGTATCCTATCATCAATATACAAGCCTTACTTGTATATGTGTGGTAGGGGCATATACATTTTCAAAACTGTGTCTTTCAATTTCAACAGCTACTTTTAAAATATATAATTTGATGGGAGTAGTATGCAAGCCATCCTTACGATCATCATCTTCACCGCTGCACACTTTTGGCCTCCAAAAAAATTTCAAGGTGGTGTACAATCTGGTTGAGTAATTGGAAGATTTATCAGGAAACCTACGTATCAAATCCCACACGTTCTCCGCATAAAACGATGATACGTTTAATACGTTACAAAAAAGTTATAAAGTTATACTTTTACGAAAATACTTCCTGTATATATATATATATACGTATCTATACTTTGTCTTATAGATAGAAGTGAAATACTCATGAATCTTGTATATTATCTAATGTTCATAGAAAATTTATGGGCGGCATAAAATTTGCAAAAAAGAAGAAGAAATGTCAAGGTCTGTTTATAGCTATTTCCCGTTTTGAATTGGAACCGAAACCGCAGTCGCCTCACCGTTGCAAAAATCCTTCTGATAGGTTGTCACCATGTTCATGATTTTCGCTGGCTGACCTTTGTAAGGCATCTTGTCGTCGAACGTGAAGCTTGACGCTTGTTGATTACTTGGGGATGTCACATGCCTCTTCGTTGGCGACTGCAGCAGGTCCGGCGAAATCCTCCCTCTCGCTAGAATCTCTGTAAAATGAGTGAGGAATGATGGTGGAAATTATATGAAACATGTGCAAAATTTCAAAGTGCAGGCAAGAAGAAAATTGATGATGTTGGTAACTAACCCAAACTGGAAATATCCACGTTATGCTCCCGATGATATTTACAACCATTGGTTTTGTCATTATGCTCGTCCATTTTGCATGTGCAACGGTTCAAAGGCATAACACAAGTAACACACTGCCTCGGAATGTCGATTATGATTAAAAGTTAGAAGAGCTGATGAAAGCCAGTCTACACACACTTCAGCCGGAAGAAGTCTTAAAATTATCAATTATTTTATTATCAATGATAAATATAATATCAAGAGCGCAGTTTATTGCGTTTTTAATTCTCAAAAATACGTATATGAATGTGCATATTTTCGCTCATGTATGAGTTTATGGATTTTTCTTGTCAGCTGTATTAATTAGTTGTTATTCCGGCATGATACCACATAATGTACATACAGCCTTGGATTCGACGGATGAGAATAGCAATTCAGTACTCGGTCAAATTTTTCTACATAATATTAATGACGCGAGTTTTGAGAGAGGTGTGCAGGATAGATAAGTAGTGAAGCACACGCTGCGATACAAGATTACGGACGCGTTTATGACATGTAGATCATTTAGATAATGTAGCTGTGGAATTCAGTGAGCAATCATCAAAGGCCGAACTGGGAGATGAGGTATATTTTTTATATGGAATAAGTGTATGATTTAGGTATAAGTTTGCGTTAATGATTAACGTGTCCGTGGCGTGGGTGGAATGTTGCGTAACTTATTCCGGATTACATATGCAAGGTAAGCCCTCTCTCGACATACACACTTTTAACTTGAAATGGAGAAGCATCTTCAGCGAAAGGTGTGAGCAGCTCGATTTTTTACACCTGTGTAATCTTATTGTGTTTCACGTTTCTGTTCTTTCAATGGAATGCATAATGAAATTGAGTGATATATGGAATATAGGCTTTGCTACTGTCCATGTTATAAAGTATTGTGAATCGAATACTGCTCTGCTGACTCCCAAACGTGATCTCCGGCTTAACGCAAAATGAAAATGTCATGTTAAACCCAACAATACAATTCGTTTGTCATTTTGACAGTTTTAAATCTTAGGAGAAGGTTGGATTTTGATAAACATGCTGAAGTTTATCCCCAAAATGCGTCATAAAGGATTTTCTTGTGGTATGCATACGTGTGCATCGTACACATCGTAAAAAATTGTGAATGCGTGAGTGTATGATTAAGGGTTTCTTAATTTTTGGTGAAAGAGCAAAATATAACCATGATTTCACACAGCTTTTTGATAATATATGAAAATGGAATGCTAGTGATCGTAAAATAGTTTAAAACAGTTGGGCATTTTCTATTGACGGTTAGAATCATTCGTTACTAGAGATTCATATTTTGTTCACAAAAGGTCTGTGGAGGTATACAGAGGTATATTGCAAATCTATGCTAAATCATTATTTACACGCAAAATATCGGCTTAATTTTAGGTATATATCTTAAGTCTATTTGTCAGGAGACACATTATTTTGATGGAAGATTCTGTAATTTAACACTTCATCAATTATATTAACCCTTTACACAATACATCAATCCAGTCAAACATTTTCATAGATCTCCATTCATTTCATCATTGTTTATGTACAGGTACATTTAGTTTACAATTTTAGGTTTACTCCACTCCACACATACCAATACCATCATTAATTACACACATCAATTATATAATAACTTTGTATCTCTACCATAGGAATTACCTTTCTAACGTAAGTGAAGAACTTATCAACATTTTTTTGTAGTTTCTCTTTGTGTATTGCATTGTATTTGGCACGGAGGGAGTTTGCGGCAATGGCAATGTGAAGATCCTTGCAATTCGTATTCATTCCATATTACTTGTATATATGTAACATGTCTCCGAAAAATACTGTTGACAATAATTAATTATAAAACCATGCTCCAGGAAGTTTGTGTGCAAACAATTTAGCTGCATTAAAATATTCGGATAAATTACTCGGCGAAAATTAAACCGAAAAGTAAGGCTTAAATACTTAAGTGCACAATTAGAGACTGTTTTGCCAAGAACTTTGTGATGTGAATGATTTGTTGTAATGTAATACACATTTCTTACAATTAAAGTTTCTGAAAGTGCTAAACTCTTTGTTGATAGGTTATTTGAATACAAGTGGCAGTACTTATACGAAAATCCTTCGTTTGGATAAGCCGTCCTATCTACGAAAGGAGTGTGTCCTAAATATTGAACTAGTCAGATCTCCAAACCTCGACTATCTACACTGCGATATTGATTATATATTTTAATTGTAGCCGTATTACTTACATCAGGATGGATTATGTTGAAAGAGAAGTTCCATACATATTAAATCGTCGGTGCCAGCGATACTTACGAGAACCGGTGTAATTAGCAAAAGATTGTTTGTACTTGAGTGGATTTACGGTACGCATATATATTTCACGATCCCAACTTCGAAAACTTTTCAAGCGATAAGTTATAAGCATCGAATCGAACTATATATATTGCACAAAATTGTAAGGTTCTTGGTGTGGTTGGTTGGTGAATTTATAGCAAAATATAGCTGCATTAGTAAAATAGCCGGCACAAATGCACAATGGATCGGAAATTGAAGCTTGTGTAAGTGCTCAATACATAGGCATAATATAAGTATGTGATGACTGTCAGTTTCCTATTTACATAAAACTTACTTCAATTAAACTTTAGTCAAGCAGCCAAACCTTAAACTGAGTTTACAGCAAGTATAAAAAGTCATACGAGCAATTCAGGGTAAATCCTTAGCAAAACAGTTTCACTCTGAGGTTTGTTTAAACAGAAACAGTGACCTCATGCTCTTAACGTTATCCTTCCACGGCGACATGATGCATAGCCACCTGGTCCGAATTTGGGTGGCCCTTTCTTCCCCACACGGATCCTTTCGCAAGAGATGGGTTCGGCCCTTGGGCGGTTGCTCCTGAACCTTGGCGCAGATTAAGATTAGGACCTTTGCTGAGAGAGCTGGGGCCAAGCGTTGCGACGTAATTGGATCTAGAAGTTTGGAACAAAGCAAACACATGGGATATGAACTTTCATGAATAAGAAAGTGGGGAGATTAAACCCATCATCTGTATTCTGGATCAACCTGAATCCTCCGTAATTAATATTAATAATTAAGCCATAAGGCATATTGTGTGGAAACATATACATTCTTAAATAAAATAAGACGAAGCTTATATAAATATACGTCCAACTTACTGTACAAACGAAGGATTAGGTCCTTTAGCTAAACTTGAGTTCGGACCTCTTGCGTTTTGGCTGCTGGGAACGAAAGCCTTGTCCTTGTCATATTTTATCCCAAATAGCCTGTTGGTAAGGAAGAGAAAACTTTTTTTGTTACTGGGATAATGGAGCTTCTGTGGCTTTTCCCACAGAGCTGAGAGAGAGAGATGTTTTCTCCTTCTCAAATAAACTCTCGACATGGTGTAAATGAGGGGATAATTACGGGATACTTACGAGCTAATAAAGTTTTTCTTCCTTGACTTCGTGTCAAGCTCAAAGTAACCAGAATCTGGAGTATCCACATTATCTCCGAGAGGATGGAAGCCTGCAGTGATGGCAAGTCTGTCGATGGCATGCTTGTCATATCCCGCAGTAGTGGATCCAAAATCCGCCGTTGTCAGCCCGTCAGCGAAGCGTACTACGCGACAAGAGGGATAATAAAAGCGGAACAAGTTAGAGCGAAACTTGGGTGGAAATGGTTGACTAATTTAATAAACACTTTAATGAGGATCCTATGTTTCTTTCTACATTCTCTGGTGAAAAAAAGCTCCCCACAGATGCTAGCTGTATATTACGGCAACATAGTGTCATATTGTGAGCATCCCACACAAAACTTTGCAAAACTCTTGGATTATCTTTATAAAAACATTTTTTTGCCCCAGCACACTACGTGCTGTGAAGAGTCTATATTACAGCTTGTGTGACATTGTTTTCGTTCACGTACGAGCACGAGGAGTTTTTCCCCAAAAAAGAGCTTACTTCTTCTCTGTTGCTGTTGTGAATCCTCCTTGGTTAGTTGAGATGCTGCAGCGACAACGAACGGCTTAAACTCGTCAGGAGTTTGTGGTCCTACTTCTTGTAGGAGTCTTTCGGATTTCTCAACTTCATACATGGCAGCTTCCAGTGCCCACTCTACAAACCTTCCCGGAAGATTTGGGAACTTGGCGAGAAGTCTAGTTTTTACATCCGCCTTCTCCTGTACAGACAAGTGAGGTCGGGCAGGTTTCATTACCGGTGTCGGAAATGGAGACTCTGCTCCACCCAAATAGTCTAATGTCAACCCAGCCCGTTGCTGGTCGATCGCCTTTTGACGTTTCTCAATGAGTGTCTTGACTTCTAGCCACTTTTGTCGAGCCGGCCTTTTGAGAGAGAGAGAAATACAATTTGCATAAAAATACATACGCACACAGAGTGCATTCCACTCAAAATACATTATGACAAAAGGAACAACCAAGTTTTCCTTGGAGAAAACATGCAAAGAAACACGGGAGAATAAAAGACAAAAAACATAATGCACAAAAGCGATAAAAAAAGTTGTGAGTTGGAGAAAGGGGAACAAAGGAAATAAAGGAGGAGAGAAAAAGCATGGGATTTTGCCGGTGTATATTTTTGCGGGACCTTCTCGGTATACGCAACTCACCAGACCGGTGAAAACTAATATACATGTGCTGCTGCTGCTCTTTGGAATGTTAGGAGAGGGCACACACAATGCAAAGCACACTTCACTTACAGAACTATTCATCATTCATCATGCTTACTTAGGAGGTGGGGTTCGAGTGAAACCCTTCCGTAGCATTTTCTCTGAGGCTTTCTGCACATTATTTTCACATGAGATGAGCACATCCAAGAGGAACGTTTCATCTGCTGCAGGAAAGATCCCTTTCAAGTATTTGAGTTTCATCTTCGGACTCTTTGTCAGCTTCCCTTCCTCTTTCACCTTTGATGACATTAAAATTCATGACCTGTTAAGCTTTCTGCCTTGTCTTGTGCACAAAGAATGAAATACTGCTGACTTTGGAATATGATTGCAAATAATGCTGGTTTCTAGGTTGGAGATCGTTTCATCATGCAAACACTAAATGAAATTTCATGAACATTTTTACGTTCGTTCCTCCATCCCATCAACAATGAATGTTGGACGCACTCAAAAAATGCGTGTACAAGGAGCAAACAACTAGAATACTATTTTTACACTTTACAAGTCAAACAATCTCCAATCTTACACCAGTTTTAAATGAAACAGGTAAAACTTTTGTGTTTGACAAACATTTTTTACCATTTGAAGCTGCGGGGACATCGACATCATCGGAGATCCCCATCGAGTGTGCAAACTTCCAACAGATGACTGGTTATTGCTGAATTTCAGCAGAGAAATTGGTGTTCCTGTCCTTGCTGGACTGCCAGTTGTGTAACTGTGTAATAATTCACCACACATAAAGCATGTCTACAGTTAATACCTTTTGTTAAATCCACCACCGTACTTTTGTTGGGGAATCTTTGGAAACCTCATCGTCAGCTTGAAAAAAAAATTGAAAGTCCCAAGCCGACCTATAAATTGTCATACTTACCTGTTCATTTTGAAAGGGGAGCTAACGCCAATGCTCTTCGAATCGCCGCAAATGGACGTGATCGTATCCGTGTCTCCATCCTTCCTCGGGGAGATCTCGGAGAGTTGTAGCTGGTGGGCGATATCATTCACTACAGGGTGCTTCTCCACTTGCAACGCGGAGACGACGAGGGTTGCACGGTTATGGTATCTGCGAAGAGGAAAAGGGGATGCAATTTCTATTTATTTCGAGTACCCTCTTGAGAATCAAGAGAGAGGCTGAATCACATCCTTGTTGCTTTGTCTGTTTTCATAGAAGAGCATAGAAAATGAGGGCAGTAAATTAGAAGCGTTCATTCATTACTTGTGAAACAAGTGGCGAATATGAGGCTCCCCAGCGGTAGGGAAAAGGGTGCACACTGTCCGGAATCCCGTGTCTGGATCACAATTACTGAGGAAGCTTGCAGGAATGCCGGAATAAGATGAGCTCGCGTACGATCTCGCTGACAGAGGCCGGTCCAATATTGGCATCTCATTCGACACTTCCAATCCATGACCTGAAGCAGTTTTATTGTTGCTGAAACCCAAATACGAAGATGGGCCAGGTTGTGGGGAAGCAGATGGAATGCACGGGGCACAGGAATCATCATGATGCTGTTGATGTGATTGTTGCTGATGAGAGTGATAAGACGGTGGTGGCGGTTGTTGCTGTTTTGTAATGGAGGTGGTGGTAGTGATGGTAGATGACTGAGCTCCTGAGACCCGTTGGCTCGCTTCAAGAATCAACTGCTCATTCCTGACATTTTTTATAGGAAGCGTTGGCGAGGGCGCAATTCTTGGGGAACCACCAAGTCTCGGTGATGAGCCTCTCCGGTGCAGTGTAAACCCTCTTAAACTTGGCACCGGGCTCGACCAACGACTCCCTCCGGCATCCTGTGAATACCAATTTACCCATACATAAAAATCTGCTAATGACACTCTCGCAAGTTAAAGAAAGAATGACGAGCTTTTTTTGTAGGAATCTCCTCAACAATGGAAATCAGAACAATGTTCGAAACTGTCAGAGTAAAAAAACTACTTTAAAATCTCGCACTGGTAAACTTTGCTTGTAATTTTTCCGCAAACACAATAAAATATGTAGCGAAACAAGTTTTTTAACATAAATGTTCCTGTGAGAAAGTTGAGTCCTCCTCATACATACGTCGACCCTGCATAGAAAAAAACTCAACGGGTAGAAGAAACTCTTACGTCTTTCATATATACCATGTTTCTAGCGTGTGCCATGTTAGCATTTGGAACGAGAGAAAGTTAACCATTTTTATCGCTTATTGCAATGTCTTGGTGTAGACATACAACTTATTTGCAATTTAATCTGTGAGAATTTCATGAATAAAGAAGTAATGTTTCTTTTCATTTTACGGAGAGCGAGCAACTTCTTAAAGTATGCATTGGAGCAGGCAAATAGAGAAACCACCAAAAGCGGACATTGGTATACGTAAAGTTTGGACGTGCACACACACACTGCGACTATACACTAGTTTTTTTTGGAATTGAGTACTTCCAAGCCCATGCATTTTTCTCATGCAACTTTTCTCTTTGAGCTAGAGTGAAAGTGCACACAAATATGTGGAGGCGAATATTTTTGTAATAATAATATCTACGCTACGCTACAACATCATTGATGGAAATGTCGCATGAAAAATTGAGCATGATTGCTTGATTAATTTGTTGATTCTAATTTCAGGTACTCATGTGTGCACGAAACGAGTTAGCAACTATACTAGAGCGTACATAGATCAAGTGTATAGCTAACGAAACTATATAGATCGTTACTTCAGAAAAAAAGGAAAAAGGGCACGGTGGAAATCTCTTTTGAAGTAAAACTCCAGGTTTTACTACGCTAATAGGTCTAGGTTCCGGACTTTAGGGGTTTCATTCTTTTTTTATCAAGACTCGGGAGCAGTTAGATTATAGTTTACAATACGAAATTGCCATACAAGCGATAAGCCGGAAGCCGGTGAATTGTATATATGTGCAGAGGTTTATGTTTACATCGTTCCACCAGGAACCGAGGGAGAGCGGGTTAAGCCCAAAATAAATACATCTTTCCAGTTACAGCTTCAATTCTCCTAAAAAAACTGTGCATAAAATAGCAAAAGGAATCTTCACTTTGTTGTAGGATTTCTTACGTAGTAAACTTTTTTTTTGGTTTTTCGGCATACTACTTGAAAAAAGTCTCAGTCATCAGTGTACAGATCGAATGAGAAAGACTCAATTTATTCTAAATGGTATCACACTGAATATCCTATGGGAAATACAAACTACTTCACTGTGCACATAATATCCAATCGAATAATGTTTACAAGAAGGGCTGGGGAAGCCTATAAAATGGGAAATGGAGCTCAAGATCCATGCTGAAATGAAGTAAATAGAAAAATATATGTATAGCATAAAGACGTTTGAACAACAAGAGAGAGAGAGAGAGCCCTTAGATTGAACGACAAGCACATTCTCAAGAGCCATTCAAGTCTTTGTAGCAACATACAACATAAATGAAATTGCGATAACACTCATCGAAATGCGAATGTTTGCCATAAGAAAATGGGAATGGGAGACAGTTAGATTACACTCAAAACAGTCTCCAAAAACCGTGAATACTATATCGTCCTGTGTGTGTGTGTTTGTGTGAATATGTTGACACTATTGGAGGGAGTGTTTGGTGTTTAGGTGCATCTTACAAGAGGGACTTTAAAAATTTTATACTCGTTCTCAAAGGATGCATCACTTACGCTAATGCGACTTGCGAGCACAAGCAACTGCTCAGATATTTATCGTTCCTAATTTCAGTGCGCAAGTTTATAAGCCATCTTTAGTAGAACCTCAATGATTCAAGCGTTACAAACAAGTTTAGGGCACCTGGTTTTGATTGATTTTAGCAATACATGAAATACATATTGGGATAAGAGTTTTTCAGTGAAAATCATGACTTGTCGAGTGCAAATATGGGAAGGGTTTGTTGGCTTCCCGAAGTTTAATGATATATGGCTTTGGTGAACGTTATAAAATGGAAAACTCGATGTTATCGTCATCAAACACGAGACACGTACATAAAGATTTATACGCTTCCCGTTAAAAACTACAGAAAGTCAACCGACTGAAGTGAGGAGGCGGAATAATCGCCACAAAAACACCATATATCTCAGCATGTTTTTGTTATGTCGTTTGTAACAATGTTGGACGTATTCTGTCTACTTTTTGCCCTTTGGTTTGAATAAATGACGACGCTATACTAATTACATAAGCCCGTGAAGCAAAGTTTTCTGCTCTCTTGCACTATTTGAGATACGTGATTTCAGCTTTAATTGGATTATAATCTTTCATCATAAACTCCACAAAGTGTGCTTTCTCTCGCACCTGACGCTTCCTTTCAAATTCTGTGGCTCGTGTCAGACCAACCTTATGTCTTGCGCATGACATTCCTACTCTCCTAAAAATTGGCGCTATATAGTCTATAAGAATTACACAGAGACCAGCGACGAAATATATGTGTGTATGTGCTGTGCACATTGTGGAATGGGAAACGGAACTTTATGGAAAGTTAAGATAGCAAGATTGCTTTATTCGATAGTTCGGTGCTCGCTTCGCTAGATGTATAGCGGAGCAAGAAAATGACACGTTGCGTACCATTCCTTTAATTCGTTTGATCAGGAGAAAGCATCGCATTATTTTTACATGAATACCTGCCTGATAAATAATATGGCTTACAGTTACAGAACTGAGGTTCATACAATTTTCGGCGGGGTGGTGGTGTGGGAGTGGATATAGGCAAAGGGGCAAAAAGCATCCACAACATGCTCGTATATATTAGCCCTTTAACTGCTCGACATACTACTCTCGCTTTTGTACTTTCTCAGGCAAGTCTGTCCGTAATAATAATAACGATGTGCCTTTTCGCAGTTCGGTGGTGTACATTGTGAATATTTCCCTAGATGAGCTTCATTAGTCAACAAGAGGCGTTGGCAGCGATAAATGAGACAATAATTTCTTTTTATAGCTGTCAAACATGTAATTTATCTATTCCCCTACGTAGTTTATCATGACTCCTTCAGAGTCAACCGGAAATTAATGTGTTGCTTTAGTACTTACAATGTTCACCTTCATTCTACCCTACCCTACCAGTCCGATGCTCCCTACCTTCTGCTGTCGATTTCACCACCACTTTGTAGTAGACGACGAACAAAAGTGTTGTTCTGCAAACGTAATGTATGCATTTGGAGCGGAACACCGAATCCTCTCTAAAAATGACCCCAGCCTATAATCACACAGAGCCGCTTTTAGTAAATAGAATTTTTGTCGAACTGTGTTAATGACGTGTATTTTTGTATATCCGTAAATTTATGAGTTCACATTCTGTGTTGTTGGGTATAGCTGGATTTGTCAAGTATTATAGAGGGTATTTGAAAAGAGCCAAGTTTAACAGTATTTCCGTTTTCCTTCCTACAAACACGGTCGTGTAAAATTGAGAACACACTCGTCATATTCTAAGAAAATGTTTGTTCTCGTCTTTATTATATATGTTATTGTCACCGAGAACAATAGGAAGCCGAGCTTGCAGAGTATTCATAACGCTCCCCAACGACAAGAGTGTGAACAGGGATGTAGGCTATGTATTTCACTTGCTTTCTTCACGGACCAACGGACCATGGAAGGAATGGCAAGTTGACAGAGATAATATCAAAAGTGTCACATTAAAATACATGGCGTCAGTAAAAAAATTGGGGGTGAAAATAGAAACTATATATAAGCATGCAAAAAAATCGAAGTGTAACTTTCACTCTTCGAGAATAAAGCGCACAAGAGTATGAAAAGGTGTCCAGTCCAACGCACATTTTTCTTACCCGCTGTCGAGTGAGAGGTGTGCAGTCATGCACAAAGAAGAAGAGGAAAAAACTTTCCCCTGTCCAAACCACAACCTTACGTCCATTTACATGACGTTTTTGACAACAGATTAAAATCATGTTCTCATAAAAGTTGTACGAACCAATGAATACCTAATGTGTATATGAAAATTTGCCTCAATTTTCAAAACAAGCTTAGATTATACCCTTACACGTAGTATACAAAGATCCAATGGGGGAGTACGCGAAGGGAAAAGTTTCTTCTGGATGGGCTGCTTGAGTGAAAGCGACATTGATCGGTGTGAGGAATCATACCATTATCTCCACATGGTGAATTTTACTTTGTACATGTGCACAACTTCATACCCACCAGACCACCGTAAAGAATATGTGTGCACACGTCAAACAACGATATTCATGATTCACAAAGTCATGTATATTGCGCTGCCCTCAACCATGTACTTTCTTTAAGTACAGTTGTTGCTCCTGAGAAATGGGATGTGGGGAGGCACGTAGAGACTTACAATTGAGCACAACACAAATATTCCATCAACTTTCTCACCGTCTTGGGGGAGTTGTTGTGTGTATGGTATCCCATAAACCCTCAAATATACCTGTTGCGGATATTTTCCACCTCAGCTTTTGTTTCCACCTGAAGAAGAGAGAGAAACAATTTAGCGTCTAGTTATTTTTAGACATGTTAATTTTTATGGGACAATGACTCTTTGTGACGAGCATTGCCTCCCATATTACTTACCTTAATTTGTTGATGATGTTCCTTGTCCTTCTGTCCTCGTTAGCTGCAGCCAATGTCCAAACCTGCAAAAGAGAGTACGATATATTTAAGTGTTTCCTTTTTATAATCCGCATGGATTATACAAATTATTGTCGCCGTTCAGTCTGTCTCCTAAAAGAAACGGAGAAGAAGAAAATGAGATGTTTTAGATTTTAAGCTCCAGTGCAAGCTGGAGCACCATTTACATATATTAGCCTACACGATTATGAATGAATGTTTTATGCTTAAATGATGTACCTTACCTGTTTTATGATGATGATGCCAATGTTCCATGTCTTTGTAGTCCTAATCCTCGATGTAAGTTGAATGTTGAACCTTTGTGGCTTTCATCTCTCTTTCCTGATGTCTTCGTTTTTGCTGAAGAGATGAAAGCCAGTTGACTCCTAATTTTCCACTGGTGGTGATCAGTCTTGTCTTTCAGGGAAGCTGCCGATACCTGAAAAAACACAATAAAGGACACACCATTATTTTTAAAACTATTACCAGTTTTGAGTTGCACTTTACTTTGCCTTGCCACCTCACTCACTAAAAAGCCTAAGCCACAACACGCCGAAAGATACACACATTTTAGACTCACCTGGTTGCCACCGTCTCACTTCTCCCAGCCACGCCGGCATCCGCTCGCTGAGCTATCAGCCCTGTCCTTATTTGCTACACGCGTTATGTCAGAGAAACAGTTTGTGAATTTGTAGGTGCAAATTATCAATCACTTCCACTTACGCCTTTTAGATTGAGAGAGAGCATGAGTACACCCACGCCTTATCGTGTTACAGTTTCGTGGAAAACAAACCGAGCTTAATAGTATTGTTATTATTACTGTCATGTCTTTGTAAACTGATAATAATGTGGTTTTTGCCACTAGTACCAAAGCCCTTTTGTTCCTTGTTTTTGTTTTGCTTGAAGGTAAGTACAAATGATAGTAATAGTGGTCACCCCTCTGCACACGCAAGACATATCATATTATCTGACAGAGTTATTAATTTTGTTGGCACACTTTGTCTCTGTTAGCATTCTGTCGTGACATTCCATCCCTTCGTCGAAACAATACTTCCAACACCTCATAAATCCCAGGTCTGAGTCATGATTTAAATAACTATATATAATAATTGTATCATGGATGAGCTAACAATAATAATTTCTCTCCCACTTTTTTCCTAAGGTACTCTGAACTTTTCCGTGGGAGATGTATTTTTTGTCGTTATTTTGCATATTGTATATCAGTGGAAAAGATCAAGTGTCGGCAGAGACGGATGTCAACAGTCTTATAACCTCATCATCATTATCACCAACAAACAATCGTCATCATATGAGTCTAATGGTACGTTAAATGTGCAACTTTAACTTGAATATTTGGTAATGCACCCAATAAAAAAGTTTCCTTTTTCACAACTTTTATCGCAACAATATGATTTACACATAAAGGCATTTGTACTCATGTAATGTCGCGTGTAGCGCAGCTTATATGTGATCAGTAATACGTACTCATCATCATCATGAGAAGGCAAGAAACAATATCGTATTATTATTAGCACTCAGCCAACAGCGGCATATTATCCTATGGTGCATATTGCAGCGTGGGAATTTGACTGTCCTAATTCTCGACTTAACTTACGCTCACACCTTAGCAATCAAAGGTTATAAATCAATTGAAATCTTTGTGTAGAAATGAATCCGGCTTCGTTCTGTATCACCGTCATTATTTTCCCCCTGGTGCAATTGGATACCAAATTAGTTTATGATTATGATAAATTATTATGAATCATATAACTCATATTTGCTCACGTAACATTTATCGTTTGAAATTAGTTGAAATCTGTTTAGGCAGACCGTTTTTATCCAATCTTAAGCATCAGCCAATACTGTTGCGGGTTTCAAACTCTTCGCATAGACACGTAATTACTGGTGCCGTCATAGAGCCTGTCAAACATTTAAAAGGATGAGAGTCATTGGCTAAAAAGATTTTGGACCATAAAGGATGCTATTATAGTGTACCACGATTTACGCTGTTTCACACTATACTCATCACATCAGACCAGCTTTCGAATTCCAGTGAAGATGCTCTCTGATGTAAAGTCCTTCCAGGATATACTATACATTTATCATGACTTATTATGCTTTAAAATGGGTATTTGCGTTTTGTCTGGCAGTGCAAGACAATCGATCAGTATTCAGTCCGGATAATTTAGATGTGTTATTGCTCACACTCAGTTTTTATTCTTGCATTTGGGGATCCTAATCGTGCCAGTGTGTTTAGATTTTTATTTCAGTTCATATACACATGCTAATTTAATTAGGAGACCATTGAGATGTCTGGCATGTTATATGATGACAGCCTCTGTAATCCTTCAGACTGGACCATGAATAATATATATGGCTAATTGAATCACATCACAACATCACTATGTGTTTAGTTTTTAGATTCCAACGTTCTTCTTTTAGCATAGCATAGTAAAAACGTATAAACGTAAGCGGCTGCATTGGACTCGAGTCTTAAAATATTCTATGCAGCTTGTAGTTTCACTTACGATTAGAACTCATGGTTATATGCTCATTCACCTGTTCTTCCTTCCATATTGAATTGAGAGTTTAGATTTTATCAATTCAACTTGGTACAAGTTCCTTGAATCTGCTTGGTCAAAAATCTTACAAATCTTGGAATGTCCACTAAATTTACTGAGACTGAGATTAATATGTTAGTTCCTTATGATTTAGGTTCAGACTATTTCCGGCCGCCACACTTCATCGGATTTTTAACAACGAGCAATTCAAGATTTTGTGTCTCCATTGCCAGAAATAGGAAAATTGGGTGTGCTTGATCATTAATGTTTTATATAAGTAATTCCTCCATATATTATGGTGCGTACGAACTCAAAGAAAACATTTGTTTTAGCTAGTGTCACAATAACTATCAGCAGCTACACTTGTTGGCTTGCATAGAATATGTCGCAGACGGAAAGGAGGGGATGACGGATGTTAGAAACTTGTCACATGCTGTAAATCAACAAATATCCTGAATTTCCTGTACTTGTTTATGGCAATACCCGTGAATGCAAGACTAGTAATTAGCGTCTTAATAAAAGTGCACATGGAATAGTGGATGCAGTTTTTATATCGCCTATATATTTTCATAAAGTGGTGCATATTATTATAGATCTTTCAGATGTGTGTCACGAAACTAACTTCGAGTCATAGGACATTTATTATATGCACACATGAGTTACAGGCGGTTTCATAAAGCGCAATTGGCAATTGCATAATGCAGTGGTGCACACCCCTTTCAAAAATGAAAAACTAGTTCCGATTAGTAGCCTATTTACCTCACAACAAGATTTCGAACTGCCCTGCTATTCCACCTATTGCTATAATCTATTAAATTGATTTGTAGTGACGGTATATTTTATACCCAATATGCCCATGCTATTCATTTCAACAAATCACATTATACACATGCGTACCTATATGCATTGTGTTATGTTTGTGTGTTTCGCCACAGGAATGCATTGTTTGGTTGACGCATGCCCATCTAAATGTTTGGCTACAGCAGAGAAGTTGAACAACAGGTCCCACTCACGAAAAATTAATAGTTTGCTCAAAACTTGCAATAAATAAACGGAAGCAGGATATACGACATTTGATTCGAATTTCAATTGTTGCTCTATTTGTAAAGTAAACTTGTAATCTAGAATATTGGACGTGTTTGATTACTCTCCTCTGCACTGATATACTTATGTATTTCTCTTAGCTGGCCGCATGGACAGTGATCTGATCTAGATCACTCTTAATTGATGATGAATGTTTGCTTGAGTGGGTTCTAACAACGAGGCAGAGGTGATATGACAAATGCCAAAGCATGTACTTTTCTCAGATCATTTTCTGAACACAATGAATCACTTTAAGTGGACATCTTTATTAATGCGATCAAATTAACATACCATTCACGGAGAAGACAAACAGAAAACTAGATCAAACTGTTTGAAGAAATGTGTGGAATATCAACAATATCACACACTCATTATGTCTTATCCATTTTCTTATAAAAACTTATCCAACGTTTCATAAAATAGGGTTACAAAATTCAGTGTATCATAATGCCCCACAAAGTAATTTTTAGTCAAACCAGGTAGTTGAGAAGGGACTCGATAAGTGCATCGAAAATAGGCACCTCTGTATCTACCTAATTTCATTACAGTTCACTTGAAAAATCAAATTACTCCTTGTATGTTGTACTCACAGGGAAATTAAATGACTCTCCTGACTACACCACACCACCGCTTCAGATATCTTGTGCCATTATAGGGATTAATTACTTGCTGCAACATAATTATTTAATGGCTGATGCTGATGCTGATACTCTACTTTGATATTTTCTCATTTGATGTAACAAAGTGAGGAGCCGGATGAGATTGATAAATGAGAAATAATGCGTGCAAAAGTGTGTTACGGTCAAAACCTATAAAAAATCTAATTGCTGTGTCCCTTCATTTACGTATTCAAATGAGGAAACCGATTTTCTTCCAATCTAAGTATTGCATGTCAATGATTTTGTTTTGAAAATATTTACCTCTTTCATAGAAAATTTTGCGTTGAATTAAACTATAAAATCTAGGGAGTCTCTGGCTGTTTATGATTTGTGTAAAATGAGTATGCACAAGCTGTATTCACAAATCTTCAGTAGGATGTGCATATTTTGAGGCTGAAGTTGAAAATCGTTTGTTGAGAGAAGTCTCGGCAAAGGTGATTAAAAAACTTAGGATTTGATAAGGGGTCACAGTTTCGTAATTCCAACAGTAATGAATCACCTCATACACAAGGGGGAAAAGGCATAACTCCATTTTCTTTGTAAAGTGATTCGCATTGTTTTGAAAAAAATTGCACTTGGCACTGTGGCACACATTATCTTCGCGGTTTCTGTAAATTGATTGAAAAAATCAGCACACTTACAAGTCTGAGACAACTTTCAAAAGTGGCTGGGAGCTGGACTAATGTATGGCCATACAAATATGGATCGTTTTTTCCTTTTCTCTGGTGTACAGAATAGATTATTGGCTTGGGTAATCAAGTAATTATGATTGGGGAAATGTTGCGATGTTTTTTGCTCATTTTGGTTTGATGCATCTTAAAAGCTACAGCTGCCTCAAGTTGTTAAGTATATGCTTTCAGGTCTAAAATGAAGGCAAGCACATTTACTTGATATGTGACTTTTTGTAACTTATTGACTCGTCTTCACTTTTAATGGCGACCGTGACAGAGAATGCAACTGGGGTGAATTTTCAACTCCAACAAGAACAAGAACTAGATATGCACACAAAAAAGATCAAACAAATTAATGTTATCATCGTAAAGATTTTTATTACATCACAATCCCAGAATGATTGCCAATGCAAAATGAGTACTTTATCTGGCATATGGGAGTCGTCATCTTCATGTCATATGACTAAAGTTGGTTAATAAGGGGTAGATTACAAAAAGAAATCGTTCGTGTCATCTTCACAGCAATTAGCATAATCGTTTGAACATACTTGCTACATACATAATATGCACCACCACATGCCAAATGCTCATCAACTTATTGTTAACTTGTTTCCCAGAATTCACGAGATCGATAAATGCGCATTTACACTTTGTATGTTTCGGTGCATCATCATCTTGAGGAAAGAAAACAATAAATCACACCTGTAGTGTATCACCAGTGCAGGACAAATCAGTGCCACTTTTTTAAAAGTTCATGTTGACCATCAACATTTTTATGAATTTTAGGTGGACTATTTCACAATATTGTGACTACGAGTGAGCATGCTGATGATGATGAGCACTGCGTTTTCAATGCCTCATTTTCTTTATTGGCCATAAAATATCCGTAGAAATTTTTTGTTCACATTAGTACTAAATTCGTTACAGTAGCCGTGAATAGTAGGCCCCTTGAACATTTTGTGTTGGGACTATACTATATATACACAATAAGTCCCTATATCATGGACATTGTTAAATGAGGTAAATCAGAGCTTGACAAATTGATGTTTTGTGGTTCACGGTTATGAGCCAGGAATGTTATGAAATGTGCGAAGAGGAGCAATGACATAAGAGTAGGCGAGGGAAGAGAAAGGCGACAGAGTGACAGATAGCATGAATGACCTATGACGATGATGGAGTATCTGGGAGCGCATTTTTAGATGAGATTTGTGTAGGTGTTGCCAGCAAAAATATAAACTCCACCTTTCTTCTTCTATTATCGTTAATCATGTAGCCACACGTTTACCGCCCGTGAAAAATCCATACTCTCTAAATATTCTCCATCTATAATTCCACACTCCAGAGATAAAAACGCACGTTCATTGATATTGGAGAATATATTAATGGCCATTAGGGAGATTGTGTCAGGATAGTGGTGGTCTTAATTAAGACATTCATTTTTCATCTTAATGTCAGGGATTCACGCAAGGTCGAGTTCAACCTATAATTCAAGATACGGACTGAAAAAGGCAATGGTTTTAGTGCATAGCATGTGAGCCTGCGCACGATTTCAGAAGATATATGTTGACATTTTTCTTCTTCTTTTCTCATATTACAATTACATTCAAAAACCTAGCTGATACATATACGCAGAAGACGAGTCCTTCATCTTGTGATTTTCAGCCTAATTGAAAGATTATTGCTCAACCGGCAAAAAATTCCGATCCCAGTGTCATTTTACGTGTAGAGAACCCATTTCGCAAAGCAACGTGAAATATCATAAAAATGCAATTAATTATCAGTGGGTAACACGAAAATTGACAGAGACAATATGTAGATAAAAAATCTGAAAAAATATACACTTCAATTGTGTACTTACAAACGCGTGCCCTTATATGAAAACTGTGAGTACTCACACAATGACACATAGCCACATTACGTGTGCATAATACTATTCACTTATTTTTTCTATGTGTGACTGACAGAACAGTCATAATAACAATGAATGTACATAGCACAAGCAGAATGTTTCTGAGAACCGATCGTAAAACGCAATCGCATTTCAACAACGACTCCAACGCGCAGTACTTCTCGTGCAAGTAAAAATTTACTTTAAAAAATGAAATGCATCAATTTTTCTACACAACTCTAACTGCCAATTCATTTCATATATACAAAGCTACCCTTAGAGAAAGAAATTTTGTAAAACACTATAGACTTAAGAGCGTTACACGACATTTATTGATGTACATGTGTGTATATTATGTATTGTCTAATACCGACATCACAAAAACGACACAAAACTGTTGAACTTTGCTCGCCATTCTCTCACGGTCTATCTAGTAAGGAAAAATTAATGCAAAATTTACTCTTGCATAATAACACAGCTGCATTACATGGCTAATATATAAGACACCATGTTGATGTGTACGTACAACTCACATATTGACATTTTTGTACTTTTTAACTGTCGTGGGACTCACAAGTCAGCATTGCTATATGCAGTTCGC
Source organism: Heteromurus nitidus (assembly GCA_034687055.1). Classification (NCBI taxonomy): domain Eukaryota; kingdom Metazoa; phylum Arthropoda; class Collembola; order Entomobryomorpha; family Entomobryidae; genus Heteromurus; species Heteromurus nitidus. Next base: position 7,469 of record JAQFZW010001037.1, on the reverse strand, counting down.
TTCAGGGGATTATACAAAAGATGGCAAAAAAACTTCAATTGCACGAAGAAGAAGATTCCCACTACCATCGTCAAAAGCTATTGTCCAATCCACATAAACTTCGCATATTACTTGTATTGTATGTATGAAGTCAAAGAATGATCAGTCCACAATGGGTTTTTTAAAAACTCTGAGAAGTTACTTTAAAACTTTTCTTTCAACTTGTAGCTAATTTTTTGACATAAATAAAATTGTGTGATTTCGCACAAGTTCAATAAAAATTTATCCATTACAATGGGAATGCGATTATTGGAAAAACGAGTTCAGTGTGATGGCTCTTTGAATGTTCTCTGGCAATTTATGCAAGTAATTTTAATTGTGTTTCTGCGAATTAGTACCAAAGTGATGTCGTCGTGATGAATTAATTATTCTAGAAAACTTAACCTGAACAAAAATGAATGTCAAGCATTGCATTAGTCTTTGTAAGAGGATGGAGGATACTCTGGCCTGTGACTCAAAATACCCTTTCTGAATCACAAATAAGTTATAAATCATACGTACTTCTTCTGGTGTGATATCAAATTACACGTGTCATTCTCTCACTTTTTTCCATTTTTCGAGAAATGTCAAGTTCTCAATTAAAATCGCCATTAACAATGGATGAAACATTATGTCGCATAAGTGGCCGAGCTCATTTTCTCATTATCCAGGTTGGAAATTATGACGATTATCACGAAGAAATTTTTACGATAAAAGGCTTTATTTTTGCAATGATGATGATCGTTGATCGAAATATAAAAAATTCAGTATAATTTGTATGAATGACAGAATGTATTGCATCAGCTTATCGTGCGTAAAAATTGCTTGCTCTCGCCCAGCGAAGAGTTTATCGTTTGTGCGTGTTCTAATATGCAAACTGCAAACGTGAAATGCTTCATATGTGAACCCATTGAAAAATACGCCAGTGAAGTGTTGTGGGTGTCTTGTTTACTGATGGCTTTGATGCAACATCTCTTTATCAAATTACAACTAGTTAACATCTTGTCAAAGTGCCACCAACGGGGTTAATAAGCAGTTACACTCGAGCACTGGTATAATGCATACCAAAGCAAAATTGATAATTACCATTGTAATCGCTAACTACTGCGCTTCTGATTATCAATCCATTGAGGAAAAAGAGGACACCAGCCAGTGGTAATTTTAGCCCCTTCGATACGACAACGATGGGAAAATGCCTTACGTCTCATCACTCTCATCTTTCTAAAACTAGTTTATACTTATGCGTTGGAGGATTAAAACAAAGATTTGGGATTTTATCATTTTTTTGCTGCATTTATTTCTACTGCATAGTGCCTCGCGGTTGAATATGCATTATTCCTAAGAATTACTCGAAGATTGTAGAGGCTTAATACGATTATCAAACAACGTAATAGTTATCATGCTTGTCTATAGTTGATGATAGATGCATTAAAAATGCAGGATTGATTACTTGATTACTTGAGTACAATTTTAATCAATGAATTCTTCTAGTCTACTAAATAAACATAACCAGTTATAGGTTGCTCCAAACAATCTCTTTGCAAATGCAGTTCATCTGCTTCTGCTGTGAGTAATTTCTTTGAATGAGCAACGTTCTAGCCCGTATTTGTTCCCATTTGAGTGCAACAATTGACAAGATGCATAAAAGCCATTGCCTATCGGCTTGTGCCGTGTGTGTACGTCGTCGGCTTCCCAGGACTCGCCTCTGCCATTATATAACTTTTGCTCTTACTACGACCACGCTGACATAATATTAAATGGAAAAGGAGCATATAAGAAGGAAATATTAGCGTAAGTATGCTAGTATGCGCGATGATTAAATGGGCTGGCAGTAGAACTGTAACGCGTGCCTCGTTTACCTGTTTTGGTCCTACCTAACCCCATAAAAGAATTTATTACAGGTGCATTCGCGTATCACAGGTTGAATCATATCGACTCGCAAGATTATGCATGAATGAATGCTAAATATATTGATATGATAACCCACAGAAAAATGAAAAGCATAATAATATATAGTAAATTGCTGTTTATGTTGTGAGGAACTGGTAAATCATAATTAGTAACTGAAACTTATTCATAAAATAGCTAGGTCTGGGTGCTACAGAAGCTATGCTAGTGACGATAGAAGGATGACGTATGTAGTTCAAGCGAGAATATGCGTTATTTAATGACACACGTTAGCTACTTTGCATGCGCTCGTCGTTTGTGTGTTTATGCCTGCAATTTAAGATATACTTCACTTGCATTTTCTTTCAAGTATATAACGTGTGTCGATGAAGGCGTTCTCTGCGTTTTGTGCAAAAATGTTGTTGAATGAAAATGCAGGATGGATGATACCCTGCAAAAGCGGATGGATGATACCATAAGAGTGTTACTCATGTGTGTAAAAAATAAGGAGTTACTTTTGTGCGAAACGCAAGTAAGAGAAGAGTCACATTACAGACTAGTTTTTTTTGAAGTTATGAAAATGGGGCAGTATAAAAAGTAAGAGTTGATAGGTCATGCACTTTTATTTGTATTTTGTCATGTCGAGCAAGTGGTGCACGATCCTTTTGCTTCTATGGACTATAGCTAACGGCCCGAGCCCGGTAGTGGGCTCGGGTCGTGGCGACAATGTTACCCTGTTGACGGAAACCCAACATGGGGGAAGTGGTTCCAGGATTGGGTTGAGAAAATCCGCAAGTTCCTCGAGTGATTTTGTGATCATCAAAAGTTCTCTCGGAGGAGACGAAGCGTTTTCGAAAGTCAAGAGGATCAAGAGGCAAACGTCCACGGAGTATTTGAAAGTGAAACTTTCCAGCGGAAGTTACGTGTACAGGTGTGTGAAATATAATTTATGAGTTTTAATATTGGGAGTTTGGGTGATTATATATCGGTATAGCGTATTCATGAAAAAATGTAAGTGCCACACACGCACACGGATGATATCATGGAAGGAATCTATCGTTTTCAAAGCGTGAATTAATCAGATACGCAGTGATACAAAATCCATTTCCGTTGAATTGTGTTAAATGTATCTGCATGCAAGCAAGTGACAAGAAAGTACTTTGTTTGCCATAATAAAGTGTTATGGTGTGATTGGCCGTTTAGTGCTTAACAAGTTCACTAATTGTCTTCGAAGAACTGTGAATTAATGAGCTGAAAAAAGTGGATTGAAGTTTTCTAAGGGATGTCGTATATTGCCCAGCGGATGCAAAATACCCTTACATAAGGAATAACTCTGAAGTGGTTGATGATATCAAAATGCAATAAAAAAGCATTTCTAAATGCAACTATTCTGTGCCAAGAAATTTCCGATATGCTCAACATGTAGTGGTCAAAAATCCATGGAACTAAGCATGAAAATAATTGCCTAATTAGCCAAAACCATTTGCGCATAGAATTATCGAATCCCAATTACAATGGGTGGTGGGGTTAGAAATTCATGGACATGAGACTGATATAACAGTTTCATTTCCAGTTTTAACAGCTTCATAAAAGCTTTAGCACACGTAATTTGTCCTTGGTACTTACTACTTGTTAATACCTCATTGTCCCTTAAATTCTACCATTCCTTATTTTAACCCATGCACACTGGCAATGCACTTAGCATTTATTTTTGGGGATTATGCACAACAAACAGAAATATATTTACTTGAGTTATTTACTTATTCAAAGAGCGATTAGCGTTAGCATTTGTTAGTTAGTTTTGTAATTTATGCCCTAAACCTATTTTTAGACCTGTTACTCCTGCTGATTTACACCGGAACTCCACGCTGGAGTTGACCAGGGTGCCAAGAGCAGGTAGCAGCAGAAGCAAAAGCAAAAGCAAGGGATCTGGTGGGTACAGCAAGCAAAGGGGTTATGGCTACACCACACCCTCTACAACAACAACACCTGCACCCGGAGTAAGAGTAACGGAGGAGCAAAACGATGCTCAGTTCGCGACGCCAGCACCTCCAATTGGCGTAGACCCAGATGCTGATTTCAGGACTTCGGTAATATTGAGATTGTTTGAATCATGCGTTATATTGTAGTTTTGGGTTTCTCCTGCATTTTTTAAATAAAAAACAACTCATATCAATCAGACCACCACCGAAGACCCTATCGATATACGAGATGCAATACCCGGGGAACCTGGAAGGGACTATCAGGCGCTTTCCAGTATACCAAAAACGACATTTACATGCGAAGGGAGAGCACCCGGATTTTATGCCGACGTTGAAGCTGGTACTCCATTAATCATTCCATACAATATTTATGCGTTTCGCACAAGATAAAAATGGCGGTGCAAGTGCACATCAAAGAGTTTAAGGGCTTTGTTCCATTTCTTAACTCATTTTCTGATACAGCAACTTCAACCGACCTACAAAATTTCTACAAAAATAGATTTTTTGTTCATTGAATTTTATGGTCAAAGTACTTGCATTAGGTGCTAATGGTGAAGATGGACCTGCGATCAATAAATCCCATGAATTCATCTTAACTTTTTTTAACAGGCTGTCAAGTGTTTCATAGATGCACCGATGACCCTTGGTACACAGGACAAGTTAGAGTAATCATGGACTCGTTCCTATGTCCAAATGGGTCTTTGTTCAACCAACAGGTATTTTCTCTCATACTGTACCCTGTGTACCTGAACTATGTAAGGTGCTTAAAGTAATAAATAATTATACCCTTTTATTCCTCTGTGTGCTAGATATTTGCTTGTGACTGGTGGGGCAACACGGACTGTAAGTCTTCTGACGAATTCTTTCAACTCAATCAACAAATCGGGCAGCTTGAGGAAACTGATGTAAAACTTTCATAAAATTTATACTATAGATATTAATCTACGTATTTGGTTAACATTTTAGTTGACATGCACGGTTGTACTTTTCTACAAACAGGAGGGGACAGTTCAATACGTCAAATTCACAGGTATTAGAGTACCTCCTCCACCAGGCACAAAGAAAGTCGCCCCTGTGATCATTCCCAAGGACGAGAGGAAACCACTACCGCCACAGTACAAGAACAGGCCGAAAGACACGAAGAAAAAGAACAATGACGATCCTGGAAGTAGACCACTTGAACAATATGACGATGATGACGACCAGCTACTTAATAAGTTCATTGGAAGCAATGATCCAGACTATGCACCCTTGAGCGCCCAAATAGATTCCCTCGAAGAAGATAGGCAAGGCAGCAGTCAAAATGTAGATGAGGTGAAACAACGGCCTGAATCAACATCCTCTTCGAAGCGTAACAAAAAAAAAAGTTCCAAGAAATCCTCTACAACAACTACTCAAGCACCTACTTCCTCCAGTGAGGAAAGCAGTGAGGAGACTCAAGAGCCTTCGGCTGCGACGAATAACAGTGGTCGTCAACCTTTGGTCGTAAACCGAGACCGAGATGACAGGGGCGAAGTGAGACACTTTTACATTTCAAGCCGATAAAATAACAATTAATTGAGGATAGCAAATTTAATGTTGTATTGTATCATGCTTACTTACATTAATTAACAGTCTGCGGAAGCAGCAACTCCTCCAGATGGTCTCCGGCCCCCAGATTTCAACGGCGACCCTGTGGATAGTGACAGTGACAACAGCGAGGAAGATCGAGACAAAGAGTCTTCAACAACGCGATCATCCACCGCTTCAACACCGTCGTCCAACAAGCAAGATTATCTACCTCCACGTGACGAGTACCTTCCTCCGAAAGAATCGCGGGGCTACTCCTACCCGAAACCGGATAAGGCGTACCTTCCTCCAGATAATAAGGACTACTTACCCCCTCGACGACCAGACAATGAATATTTACCACCACGCGGAGAATATCTTTCAGGCACATCACCTTCCACCAATCAGTATTTACCCCCCACAACACAACCTCCTGGCCGCGATTATCTTCCTCCGAGAAGGGACACTTATGCTCCACCTGGATTGGTAAACATTTTATCAAATGATAAGAAGGATAAAAAGTAATACGAATTTGCATAATCTTTTTTTTAAAATATTATGTGCATTTCAGAACACATATTCGCCAGCACCAGACAGCTACTACAGAAAACCTTCGAACGGGTATGGAACACCGAACTCGGAATACTTGCCTCCAACACCACCTTCAAAAGAGTACGGGCAACCGAATAACGATTACCTTCCACCATCCAGAGATTATGGAACTCCTCAGCAGAATCAGCAGAAGGGTTATCTACCTCCTTCTAAGGATTACGGTACACCTCAACGCGACAGTGGGAAATATTTGCCCCCGTCGAATGAGTATGGAACACCTAATAACGGTTATGTGCGAAACGAATACTTGCCACCTAAAAATGAGTACCTCCCACCGAAACCTGCATCCAATGAATATCTGCCTCCAAACCCTACTTCGAATGAGTATCTTCCCCCAAAACCTTCAACGAATGAGTATCTTCCTCCGAGGCCTACTTCGCCTGAATACCTTCCTCCGAAATCCAATGAGTATCTACCTCCAACCTACTCATATGGCACACCGCAGCAAGGAGGATATACATATTTTCCACATCAGACAACGGTTACGGAACATTGGCCAGCAAAATTTGCATTCGAAGCACCAGTCACTCCAAACAGCCTGTTTCAAAATTACGCTCAGCAGTATCCTACATCAGGGTCTGGTTACGGTTTTGGAGGTGGTCAAAGAACACACTATGATGGAACGTCCACCACATATTTACAACCCCCTCTACCACAATCAACACCTCCAACAGGGAACTACTTACCGCCACAGCAGCAATCTCGGGATTATTTACCACCGAGAAATCAGTATCTACCTCCGGAAAAACCACGGGATTCTTACTTGCCACCGCAGAAAGACGGATATCTTCCACCGAAAAAGCCGTCCGGAGACTATGGTGCTCCGCGTCCCGGAAACGAATACTTACCACCTCAGAAACCGTCTGGGGATTATGGACCACCTCGACAAGGAAATGAGTATTTACCACCTCAGAAACCGTCTGGGGATTATGGACCACCTCGACAAGGAAATGAGTATTTACCACCTCAGAAGCCATCGGGAGATTATGGGCCACCTCGTCAAGGAAATGAGTATTTACCACCTCAGAAACCTTCTGGAGATTATGGACCACCACGCCAAGGAAATGAATACTTGCCACCTCAGAAGCCCTCTGGAGATTATGGACCACCACGTCAAGGAAATGAATACTTGCCACCTCGGAAGCCCTCTGGAGACTATGGACCTCCTAACCAAGGAAATGAATACTTACCACCTCAAAAACCGTCTGGGGATTACGGACCTCCACGCCAAGGAAATGAGTATTTACCACCTCAGAAACCCTCTGGAAATTATGGTGCCCCACGACCCGGAAACGAATATTTGCCTCCCCAAAAACCTTCCGGAGATTACGGAGCTCCAAGAAACGAATATTTGCCACCCCAAAAGCCATCTGGAGATTACGGAGCGCCACGCCCAGGGAATGAATATTTACCACCCCAAAA
>JAQFZW010001036.1:0-34947 GCA_034687055.1 Heteromurus nitidus | reverse complement strand
GTCGCTCGGGTAAGGTGTCAAAAATGTCGAAACTATTTATACGTTCAACGTTCAGGTTTTGACGTTTTATAAATTGACTTTTGGAATTGTCTTGAAAATTTCTGTAAAATTTGATGCTTCCGAAGCTGATTTTTCTTTATTTTATTAAATCTTCTCTCCGATTTCAGAACTTTTGGAAGTTGTGGCAAAATGTTCAATCCATTTATACTTCGATACCTCACTACAACGACATTTTACAGATCCATATAAATTGAAAACCTGTGAGCTTCAATTTATTGTCGAAAACTTTATATCGCCAATATATATTTCAAATACGTCTGGTTAAACAAATTATAACTTAAGTACTAGATTAACTTCAAATCCACCAAGTTTAGGCCCTAATCGACAGGATTTCTCGACTCATTAGATACAATTGAGTAGTTGGATTCCTTGTTTAAATATTTTTGGCTGTCGTCAATTGTAATTGTAAAATCTTGTCCAGCTGGACATTAAATTTCCAGGGTGGACATAAAAATTTGAGGGGGGACATTGTCCTCCCTGTCCCTCCTATTGTTGCGCTACTGTACGGGATAATTCCAAATCAAATGAGTTTCGATTAGATAAAACGAGTTTTATCTGTATTCTATCTAATATTGACATATTTTTCAGTCGGCATTTTTAGAGCAATGCAAGTCGGGTTGGGAGGAGACCATGACACATGACAATACAGAGAATTGGAAAGTGGGATTTTCACATTCTCAACGAATTTATTTGAGAAATATGATGATGAAATGTGAGAAAACGGTGGTTATGCTCCCAGAATCCGAAGCCTTTGAGCTTGCAACAAAATTGAAGTCGAGTGCGGAAGCTTCAATTGTGTATGTCGGAGTTGACAAGTATTTCGAGGAGAAGTTGGGATTTGCTTTTTTGGGTTGGATGCTGAAGCATGTGAAGGAGAGGTCCTTGTGGGTCGAGTCGAGTGGAATATGGGCGTGGTGGTATGTTTGTATGTATGGTGGAGTTTCCTTGGTGGGGAAACGGGAATACAAAGATAGGCTTACATTACAATTTTGAAGCAAGTCTTACATAATATTTTTATTGCAACTAAAAATTCATTTCAACTTGTCCGAATAAATCAAGAAACATGTATGTTTTTCAATGTTTTCCCTTTCCTCGCATTGATTCGCTGCGTTCGTGTAATTTTCCTGGAAGGTCGTTGAGCTCCCGTTGGCGGTGGCACATCCAGCGCTGGGTTTTGGGTGAAGAAGTTGTACGGCTTAATGAAGACACTCACTTGCCTATTCAAAGAATTGAGAAAGAAAGTTAAGATGACGATATGATTTCTCCCTCTCTCCCTCTCCGTATTTTTATGTACACTTACTCGACGGGCATGACCGGGAAATCCTCGACACGCGGCACATGAGAAACGCCAAAGTTGTACCAAAGGACGACATCTGTATTATCAACGTTGGCATTGGGATCCTCCGCCAGCCACTCGGGTAGTCCACTATTATTCAAGTAGAAGCCTCCAGGGTAGAGCTGATCCTCCTTGTACGGGGTGACCCAAGTGTGATACTCCATATAGCCAGCCTTCTCAAGGATCGGACTGTCCGGTTTCATCATCACTCCGGGACTCGCATGCGGACTCAGTTTCCAAGCGACCGGCTCATTGGTCACGGGATTAAGCTTGCTCGGATTGGACATGAGCCAAGTGCGACTACTCTCCGGAGCTACATTTGTTCTGGAGGAGGACGCCGTGTTGAAAGTGACCTTGCTTGTGCCCCACGCGTTTCCATGAGGATTTCTAGCGCTGCCAGTGGCCGCTACAAAAATGAGGCATTTTTTATGAAAAAACTTTTTGATTCCAAACAGAAAATTATGTCTTTTTCAAAAAAATCTCTGCTTTTACCTGGGTCTGGTACAACGTCGACGACAGAGACGCTATTCGCATTTCCGTCAATTTCCGGGTCCAACCGCAACGTGAAGAAGTGTTGATGGTACTGGGCTCCCACTTGTGGGGCGACAACGGAGCCCCACTCGGCGGGAGACGAGTTCACCGCGAACATGTTTGAGCTCAGAATTCCAGTGAGTTTCGCGGTATACTCGATGCTGCCATCTTGGTAGAAACTCCAAGTGAGGCCGTAGTCGTAGTTCCCGATCGTCACGATTTGGGTGAGGGAGAGTCGCTGAGAGCGCGTGATGGTCGTTTTCCCTTCCCACTCGTCATAATGTTTCCAGAGGATCCCGTGGTCTTCTTCGTGAATGCACACGACTTGAGGATAGTCCCAAATCTCGCCACTGTCGTCGTGGAGAACGGTGTCGAGAAAGGCGACTTCGCCAAGACAGTCGAAACCGGGCTGCAGCTCGTTGGCGCAGTAGCCCATCCCGTACTCACCTTCGTCGAAAACCTGAAAGGGAAAATTTTTTGAGCATGTTTTATGAATCATTTTTTTCAATTTCATTTTTTCATTTTTTTCAAAATTACATGTTTCCTGTAGTAGGGTGAACGAGGATCTCTGAAAAGAGGATTACATTTTTTATTAACTTTTGAAGATAATTTGCTGTTTGTGTATAATATGTTTTTCTGTTTTTGCATACCCATATGGAACAAACATTTCCGCTAGAGCCATCCTGTAAAAAAGAGGTCGTACAGTGCCACTGTCGTTGTAGTTCAAGTTATGAATGACTAGTCCCTCCCGTCCATTAAATCTGAAAAAATTTGAAAATTTGAAATAAAAAAATCCAACCCAAAAGAACTGCAATAATATTTGATCGTACCCTAATCTCATCTTAAATTTCTGCCAGCTGAGCTCGTTATCGACGAAAGAATAGCTCGGGCCATCTTGTGAAATCCGGACAGGTTTCAAGTCCTTCCTGTAAAATTCCTCGGGGAGAAGACTTGGGTCAAAATTGTGCTCTGTCGCGGGCACAATGTTCCCTTCCTGATTATCTCCATCAAAGTCTTCATGAGTTGGGAGGTCGACAAAGTCCACAATTCGCATTTCCGTGATGTCGAAAACTATGCCGAAGTCGAACGGATGTGCTAAAAATGTTTTAAAAAATTTAAATTTAAAAAAAAATATTTTAGTGGTTGGTCAGGATATTGTCATTGTGTCTTGGGGTGGGGATGTGATTGTCTATCGGTAAGATATGCGAACAGCTCGAACACATTAATCATGAAGATATCTCTTCGGGTGGGGAGGAGGTGGATTTCCTATGTCGTAATGTAGGAATCGTCCCCTAAAACTTTTTGTATTGATTTCTTACCATACATATTATCATAGTCGGAATGTCTGCCATGCATGTAGACTTGCGTGAGTCGCTTCCCCGCATACTCTGGAATGTCATCCACGTAGCCAATCGTGAACTGGTCTGGGTAGACCAAGCTCATGTTCGTGAACCCCAGTTCCGAGCATCTCTGCTGAACTTGAGGATCCGCTCGAATGACTTCAACAACTTCGTCGAGCTCATCCGTTGTGTGCATCGGTTGGACTCCGGCAGGTTGTGCAGTCCAACTGTCGATAACCCAGACATCTAGATTGATAACGACTTCGTAGAAGTCGGCAGTTCCCTTTTCCTTGAGAACGGTGAAGGATCGTCGAGGAATTTCCCCGGGAGGAGGGTCCGTATCGCTGAGGAAGTACGGAAGGAGGACAGATTTCTCTGGCTCTTTCAGAGTGATCGTGTTGAAGGCCCACTCGCCAGGTCGATAAGTGTTGATGATCGTGACCGTTTCTGTGATCTCGGCGGCCGTTAGAGGGTCAAGGGGATGAAGTGCTGTGGCCGTAGAAACCAATAGGAAGAGGAGGAGGAGACTCTGGAAAAAATATAATCTCGCCATGATTGATTCCGCTTTGAAATATAATAAATTATGGAGGTGAAAGTGGAGGGGAAATGGTGGTGGGAAAAGTTGTCTTGTCGCTGAGGGGACAAGCACAGAACTGGCATTACGTTTTTGAACTTGTGGCGATCGAGGCATTTTAAGGTGATAATTTATCCATCTCTTGTCCGTCAACTCTCAACTCGGAGACTCGGTTGAAGGTGAAATGATGATAAGTGGATGGTTCGATTTTAGATAAGCAACTCATCGGAATGACTGAATCAGCAATGGAACTGTGGGCAAGCTTAACTCATCGTGATCGGGAGAACGATGTAGCAACCTGCCACACTCGGACTCCGACTTATATTGTAAGTGTGAGATTGGATGTACGTAAGTACGTAACATATTTACTGGCACGCCGTCTGCAAAAGATTCAAATGACAGAAATAGATTTTATCTACAGAATTTTGAGAATGCCACCACGTACATAAGTAATTTCACACATTGAATTGTTCTTATTTTCTCGCGAATTGTCTGACGTGGAGAGATAAGTTTATGAAATCATGCAGATGACAGATGGGTTCGTACCTTTCGACCGAAAGAGTATTAAAAACATGTTATCTTGATGGATTGAAAATTGACTCACTGGATTTTTTCCAAGGAGTGTTCATCGATGATAATTATCCAAGCAGACATATGATTCAGTGATTCACCATGTACCTACTGATCGTCAGTTCATTCGAAACAAAGATACTTTAGATATATAAGCTTTGGATTGTAAATTCTTGGGATATTCTTATCTTTCACTCGCTGTGTCATGAAGAGCAACCGCTTTAGTAGTGTGTTCGTCACTCTTCCTGGTTGTCATTGTGGTGATGATGATGATATTTTATAATCTCAACAAAAAAGTGAGATCCCACACTTTGCAAAAAAAATGTTGTGTTCTGCGGCAGCGCCTATATATTATTATATTTCTTTGTACAGCGCAGATCGATAGATCGACTACCAGTTCCGTTCAACGTGCCTCATCATCATTTCGTGTCAGCAACAAAACTGATTATCAAAGTAGTTTCTTTTCGAAGGTAAGATTCCTGACAACACAACTCGCCAGTACAATCACTCGACTATGCCCAGCTTCAGGTTCCACTGAAATTCATGGACATAAAATACATCCTGAAACTTGTCTGTATCATGAAAGCAAACGTCATTCTTAAGGAATGTATGTGTTCTCCCGTATTACCTTTTCGACCTTTCGAGTGCGCGTAGCAAGTTGTAAAATTTGAAATGTCTTCCTCTAGTCTGCCTTTACTTCCATTGATTTTCAAGCTTGATTATCAGTCCACGATTGGAATTTCTCGCGTTAAACATACCGCATATGCTCGTTGCTCCTCTAGTTTCTTACAAAATGTCGTCGCGTTGGCGATTTTTGTGGAACAGGAGATGAGCCTAGTTATAAAAACTCGTTTAGAAAAATACCGCCTTCGGAAGCAGTCGGAATGTTTATTGCACAACCGCACATTCGCCATATTTTCAACAACAAGAATCGACCAGTTCAATGTAAGCGTCGTTTTAGCAAGCAGAAAAAGTAAAAAAAATGTCAGACTCTGTTCAAACTCCAATATTCCCTATTCACCGAGGAATATCGTGGTGGTGGGTTAAAAATTAATTATCTTTTGAAATACTCGCGTGCAAGGAAAATGAGAAAAAGAAATAAAGCAGAAAGCTAATTAAACCAAATATTCATTAAAACCAAGCATGAACAAGTACTTGCTTTCATGAATTCTCAATTTCAATCCGTTTTTGCAGGGGGATACAGGACATTTGATCCTGTCAAGTGATTTTCATAAGACAATTCATTTGCCAAGAAGAGGAAAATCCTTCACCGTCCGATAATCCGAAATACATGTGCTCCTCCATATTTTAAATATGCATAGTTTAGCTATGCCTTCCCAATAACCATATGATGCATGATTGTACACATATTTTGAGGGGAGAAAGCGAATTCGAGTGAATTTGGTGTTCCATCAACACCAAATCCGCATCATTCTAATACGGATTTCACGCGCTAAAGCAAAGTAATTCTGCATATTCTACTATTACCAGACCGTCAAAAAATCACGAGGACGGTACAGGGCTATTGCGCTCCCTTTGCATATCCCTTCCGACGCCGTTATGACTTCCTCTCGAATTGCCAGTTCCAAGCCTATGCCATGCCATTACGTTAAAAAGGGCTTTTGTAATAAATATAAATTACCAACATAATTTAATAATAAACGTTATCCATTTTTATTATCATTCGAAGAAATAGTAATGCAATTTATTTTCTTTTTAAAATATGATCAAATAATCATAGTATTACACACTAGCAACTAGCTAAAGGAACAATGAATACATCGTCTTTGACATTGAATGAAATGAAATTTCTTAACCAATTTCGACCTATTTATCTTTTTACGTACTAAATTAGTTCCTACTTTGAAAACGGAAAATTTTGTGCAGACATTTTACTGGGTTATGGAATATTATATATTGGTTAATTATATAACCAACTAAAAATCATTTTGGAATGTAATCACACAACTTCCAACGTCCTCCAGCCCCATTCTGTTTCTGGGCCTGTGCGTCAACTCAAGAAATCTGCGAACATCCTTCCTGCAGAATACACTCGAGTTTTGAATGAACAAAAAGGTGTGCAACGTAATCCTCAAAAATTTGACCAGCCGCATGGCCTTCCCCCTCCAAATCTGAGGCGAAGGGAGAAAAAATTGTTGAAAGAATTGGAGAAAGGTTGCATCAAAGGTGACTCGCCCAGAGCGAAGAAGTGTATTCACAATTCTCTCCGTTGATGTAGAAAACTCAAAGGATGAGAATATTGCAGGGATTGTCCAGGGGACGAGGCTGTACACATTGTCACCATCCTCCGAAATTTGGAAACTAGGCTGACTGTTGATTTGCTTTTTTTGGGTGCTTACCTAATTAATGACAAGGCTCCATTAATGTTTAATGTGGAAAGTATTTAAAACACTTTTTTGCTACCTTAAAATCACTAATTATTTAAAATTTACACTTTTTGTTCAAACCTTATGTCGAATTCTAAAAGCTTAAATCAGAATTGCCAGGCTAGTTACTACTTACTTACCACATAATACCTAAGTAATGGAAGAGGCAACTAATTAATTAAGTTTCAAAGTATTACGTTTCTAACTCTGGATGGGGTGTTATGCTACAAAAAATAATGATTTGATTGATTTCAAAACAGAAAAACTAGTCTAATTAATTATTCGAAGTGAAGATATACACTTTATAGCGTGCTACTTGGAATGGTAAGGTAAATGTATGGTGTGGAGAATTTATTGAAGTTTTTTTCATAAGAAATGAGTGTTCGTTCTATGCTAATATGTTTGGGATATTATTTTGTAATTTTGCAGAATTCGGAATACAAGTATTTATAGTGCTTTTATTTTTTCATGTCAACTCTTTGACAAAGTCTACTCGAAGTTTTGAGACGTGATTGCAAATTACCATGTTACATTGTTTTTAAGATCAGGAAGTGTTAGCATTTATCATTTGCAGCCTTGCTTTCATCAAAACAAAAACTGCACAACTCATTTTAGCTGTTTCATAAAATGTTATGACAAAATAAATCAATAATCCACCTCGTCTTCCATCTGTCTCGTAAACAACTACATATTTTATTAGCTATGGGGGTAAGGTAGTTCAACCCAGAAGGCTACTGGAAACTGAGGTGCTTATTTTTCAACCAAAATTTCGATTGGTTGAATGTTGATTTGACGATTTGAGAAATAGTACATATTTTTTACTTACACTTATTATGTGTGCATTGAAACAGTGTTATGTGTCCACTCTTACCGAATTCATTTTAAGTTAGGTTCCTAAAAAGTAATCGATTCGCAATTAAGTAGAGTATTGCATTCGCTCAAAAAAGTACACCCGAAGCTGCGCATTCACATTTACGTATTGAAATTGAATGCATCGTTTGTGTAGTCTTCAGATAGTGTATATAACTAAATAAGCGCGTTTGCGATGCAAGAATAATATTTTGAAATTCGGATAGAAAAAAGTGTGTTGGTTAAAAATCTTTCAGTATTTGATGGGAAAATTTCCTCTGCTAATTTGGTTTTCTCTAGGCTGGGGGGGGCAAAAACGGGCGTTCTATAGTATGGCGATGTCGATGATGTGAACTACATTTTAAAGGTGTAAACTTTCCAAAACGACCACAACAAAATGGAGATAAATTTAGGAATAATTCTGAGCTTGACAAGCATATCATTTTGTTTTTTAATAACCTGCTGCAAGCTTGTGAGTGCCACCGAAGGGACAAAATTATACGATTTAATGGAGGAATTAGAACTTTTTGCCAACTGCCACATCCATTTAATGGTGGCCCGCCTAGAAAATGGGGAAATCTACGATTTTCCCAGCGAGAAGCCATTGATCCTTCCAATCGTTCTCTCAAAGTACGCCTACACCTCCAGACCTACAATTAGAGGTTTCACCTGTAATCAGCGGGACATCAAAACGACATACATGCTCAACTCGAACAAAACATTCCTCTTCAATCCCGTTCCACACAAGATGGGATGCGACGTGCAAGTCTACTTGCCTCCGAAGGATTGCCAAATTTGGCGAAAATTTGATACCCACCTCCCATCCTACTACATAGACCTCGTCACCATGGACACGGCAAGTTTGTACTTAGACTTTAGTCAAATTCAAGCAACCACCTCCACATTTTTGCCTTCAACTAGCTTTTTTATTACAATTTCACATAATTTCAATCTAACCCACTCAGCTGAAAGTATATTGAGGCTTGGAAATTATTTGGATATTCACGAAAGAAATGCGAATTTACGAATTCGGTTCAACAAGAATATAATTCACCGTGGCAACTACCCCACCGCATTTGTATTCGTCGTGGACACGCAGCTTCAAGTTGAGGCCAAGTTCCTTGTTGAGCGGAATACTCGGTTCGACAAAAGTGAATATGAGAGGGCCCTCCGAAAATGCGAAACGAAACTGGGAAACTATTTCAGGAATACGGTTTGCCTTGGTGACCAGTACAAGATGCCTTCACTAAATTTCTTTAGAATCGAGAGTTTATCCAGACTAGAAAAATTTAGGAGTGAGCAGATCGGCATCGAGATGAATATTATGTTCGACTGTGACAGCTGTCTCCATGCAGACCTCAACATTCCGAAATCCTTTTATTTTACAAACTTTCATAACAACATCGACTTGAATGTAATTCTCCTCCATTTATTCTCCCCAAACTCGACGATAATTCCCTTCCAGACTTTGAGTGGACTGGAGCTGCCCTCCCTGAGGATAAATCAAATTGGTGAGCACACCCACCCATTTTGGTTTCCCCAGAGGGGGGCTCACTACGTCACATGTGCGGATGTGAGTGAAAGGGGAAAGCTGTCATTTCGAGGGTTCGTCTCCGCCTTTGACTTTGCCGTTTGGCTCTCCATCGCCTTCTCTGCCGTCTTGTCGGCCTGGTTTCTTCGCAAGTATTTGAGGCGGGGAGGAGGCAAGTTGCAAGTAGTATTATTTTCCTTCACAATTCTCCTGGAGCAAAGTGCAAATGTGCTGGTGAGGAAGTGTCGATGGGTGACGGGCTCGTGGATCGTTGTCGGAATTGTGCTCACCAATTGCTACAAAGGGGACAATATTAATAAGCTAATAGCTCCCTTGGCTACGAAAGGGTTGGAAACTTTTGAGGATATAATTTCTCGAAATTTTTCAGTCTTCGCGATGAATAGCGATGTGGAAGTGAACCGGGAGAAGGATCATATAATGCTACTGCTTGGCTGGAATTCTAGTATTAACCCGTTAGCAAGTGGAAATGGGAGTATATTGCGCTGGAAGAAGAAGACGAAGAAGACGAAGAAAAGAAAGATTAGCAAGTTACTATTGGGGGCAACATCTATGGCTAAAACGTTGTTTGAAATTTTTCTTCGGAGAGAAAGCGAGAAGAAGTTTGCGTCAACCCTGGTGAAGGCGCTTATGCAATCTGGGAACAAAACAACAAAGACTTCGTCAACCCAGAGGAAGTTGTTGAGCCTCATCCGCAAGCCTGTGACGATGGAGGAAATTGAGAGGTTCGACCATTGGGAATATTTTGTGGAGAAGTTGAGCGAGTGCAAATATGAGGCGCTCCTTGCTTCTTTTGAGGTTGTGCAGAGATTTTCCCTCGATCTTCGCAAGAAGCTGCTTCTAAAGTGGAGTGGGAGGAGGAGGAGGAGGAGGACAAGGTTTGACCCTGGAAGTGTTGTGATAAGCCGAGAGTCAGTTTTGGAAATGGGAGTGGAGTGGGAATTGCATGGGTTGCCTTGGCGATTCGAGAAAATTACAAAGAGAATACACGCCCTGTCAGAATCTGGGATTGGAGGGGCGTGGAAGAATTGGACGGAAAGGGTTAAATTGTGGAATGATAGGGTGGACGCGGAGAGGAATTTTTACAGAGTTCGGGCCATTTCGATGAGTCATAATATTGTTGTGGTTTTTGTATTTTATGGCTTGGGAATAATCATGTCCTTTGTGGTGTATGGGTGCGAAGGTCTTTTAGGGAGGGGAGCAATGGTGTTTAGTACAACTAAGGTGTTGGTGTGCAGATGGCTGGGTGCTGTTTCTGAAAATGCTAAAGCAGTGAGGAAGTACTGGGCTACTCTTGTAGCTAAGTGTAAAAATAAAAGAGTGGTGTATAAATAAATCATTGACATATAACATGCGATTAGCGTAAATGTACCGTACGACTCGAAGTGTGAATTTAAATCTAGTTTCTAAATCATTAAACCACTCAACCGCCGGTTATTATAATGTTTTTGACGGAAATGTCCAGTATTTTGTTCGAGAGTTGTCCAAATGCTCGACGGCGGCGTTTGGGGATACGTACAACAATGTTTCAAAGGTACAGGAGCAGTTGCTGGAATTTAGTGTCGATCCGGGTGATATCAAAATTAGTGCAGAGTGGTTTGGCCGTACCTACAAACAAGAGTTGGCACATATTTATCAAGTGCTTTGTTCGAATCCGCACTTGTGGGAGTGTATTCGAAGGTTGTTCGGGAAGGCACTCTTGAAGGCGGCAATGCTTGTAATTATGGAAAGGACGGAGTTAAATTTATCAGCGTTAAACAAACAGATGACAGTTGAACCATTTAAGAAGAATTAACACTTACCTAAAATCTATGCATCTTCAAATTAACTCAATCTTAATCCATACGAATTTATTTAGATAGCTAATTGTAAGTAGTAAAATTAAATACGTAGATGGCTCTAAAGTTAATTAATTTTAATATTTTAAACTTTTACGTAGTATAAACATAAACATGTAGGTTATAATTGTTATTAATTAAAGTTGTAAAAATTCATCGTGTCAAGTTCTCATTTGGCGCATGTGAAGCCGACGGGGCCAAATGTACAGTGAAAACATGAAAATTCTGTTAAATTACACTTTGGATAGATTTGGCACGACAAAACAGTCCAGCTTGTCAGTTATCTCATCAAGTGGCGAGCGAGGAAATAATCCATCAAATCATAAGTTGATAGTACTAACGAGAAGCAAGGGCATCTCATTCAATTTTCAAACCGAAAGAAACTAAAGGGAAATGAAAGGATTCTGACTGAAACAGTTATTCAACATAATACAATATATTTGTACATATCTTTTAGTCTCAAATAACAAATTTTACTCAGCTAATCGAAAGTATGCTAATCGATAATGACCAAATTTATTATGGACTAGCTGATGGGTTACGATAGTTTCAAACAGCTCATCATATTGTCCACGCAATTCCGTTGCAAAGTATTCTAATGGATGTCCAGTTTAACGTCAGGCTCTCAGTTCAAATCACCACTTGTAAATTTTGCCTGCCCGACGTCACAATCATCTCTACAATCCACAATCAATAACTTTACAAATGAGTTAGATTTAAATTTAATGTATTGAATTTTTTATAATTGAGAGTGACAATGGGGAATTCGTTAAATTTTCAAGTCGATGTCAAGCGAAAATGACAATGATAATCGGTTGACGGCTTGAAACATTACTACACTCGTATCTAAATAGGTAGGCATGTACGTGTTTTATTTCTGGGTTCCAACAGATTTAGTGTTTCAGCAAACACACTTGGTGACTAACGTATTTTGAAAGGTGTGTTTAAAGAGGCATTCTAGCTAAGCAAATTTTTAAGCGAATGTATCCTCCCGCGGAATATGTCAGTTTCTTGACGGCGAATTAGATTTTCCACATTTCGTAGATTTTCGACGAATTTCCAGTTTGAATTTAGGAGCATAGCGAAACTTAGGTTTACTACAACCTAAAAGGCTCAAACATCTTACTGTTTCAAGTTGTTCCATTGGTGTGGCGCGAAGGAAGTGATTTTGGGCACACTTACAAAAATTGGCATTTTGGAGACTTTCCAATTCCGCCCGAAATATTCATGGGGAAATTCCGTGCCCTGTTTGAGTCAGCACTGGATCGGAAGTGGGATGAATGGTTTAGAAGGATTGAAGACTGGAATTACACTGTGAAAGCGGAAGCTGGGAAGGAGCGTCGCATACCCAAACCACTTTCCCATCATCATCTTTGACAACATCATCGTTGTGTTTTATCTGCATTTTGCAGTTATGGCAGTGGGCTTTGTCGCATTTGTTGTTGAGAACAAGAAGGGTGTTCGGCTAGCTTACAGGAATTTCCTCCTGAGAATGTTGGTTCTAGCTATTCCCAATCACGAAGAAGATATTACTTGGCTAAAAGATGTTTTGGATAGAGAGTAAGTTTTAAAAATGTAACAAGTCTAAGTGTAAATGTTCCCTCATCATCATCGGCGGATGAGCAACATAATATACGGCAGGAAATTATTGCGAAATCGCTTATCTACAGCCCGGCAAGAAAGTCCAGTTTAAAATTTAAAAAATGGAATAAAAAATTAAATGAGATAATGTATATTTCTATAGCCATTACCATTAGATTTAAAACACTATATGATGGTTTATGGTAATTTGTTCTTGAATGTGTTTAGAAACGACTACTTATTGTCTTTGGAAATGTGCCTCCACCTTCGTGTTTCAAACGTTGGCAATTATTTTGCTACGGAAATTACAAAAATTAATAGTAGTTTGGAGGCGAGTGGTTGATTTGGTTATGCGAAAGGGGAACATAAATTGTGTAAAATTCTGCCATAAAAATGTTTCCACCGATTTACCTGCCACTGCTAGCACTGCTCTGCAAGCCCGCAGCGTTCACATCCATGCTCGCCTCGAATCGGCTTGATTTAAACGCCAAACTCGAAACCTTTCAAGAATGCACGGTGCATGTAATTTTGCTGAAATACGCGAATGTATGTAAACAGTGCGAATAAATAGAAATAAATTTCAATGTAATCCTTTGCCAGAATACATCAAGAGATTATTATATTTTCGATTTAATCCAGGCCTACCTTTGGAATTCGGACAATGGAAATTTGATATTTTATGAGGATGGGACCGTGTACGACATCTTGCCATGGAGAGTGCCTCTTATCCTCTCCCTCTTGATGTACACCGCTCAACCAATGGCGGAGCGGTACGCTTCTTCGCGTCACCACAACGTTTTTCTGAGGTGTGGCACAATTCCATTAGTTCCCCTCGGCGCCAATGCTGAGTTTGCCTTTCGATCGACTCCTCCTCCACGTAAAACGTGCTACATCCAGGTTTTCGTCCCTTCGCCCTCTTGCTTTCGTTGGCATTTCGAGTGGGCGCAACCAGATCTCCCAGACATCAATAATATACTGCCTGTATCTCTATCAGACCCGATTTTGGACCATCGTCTCCTATCTACATCGTCAACCATGAATAAGATGCATCCGAACCCAGCCACTTTCCGAGTGAGTGTCGAAAATCCGGAGCTAATCGGTGAAATTGATCCCCCCCAACGAGTATGGGCTTTTTTGGTAAACTTTGGGCGGGACAAGCATTTTGTTCAACTTGCTGGTGGAATAGGGAAGCTAAACTTGCAACCTGCAACCCTCCTTTTGTTCTATGTTCACTCCCCCGATGACCGCGGTCAACCAAGTTTCGTTTGGGATGTCGAATTATTCGATATTCTTTTGCAGAAACTATTTACTCGAATCCCGCTGTGCTTGTTTTTGCTGCTGTGCCCTCCAGAGAAAAGACATTCAAAAATGTTGGAAGATTTCCTTCCACTCCACCCCCTCCCAGATTCCGTCTCCGATCTCCCTTCCCTCCTCTCATTTCGGAAGCACATTTTCAGGTTGCATGAGCCAACCTGGAGGGCTTTGGTAGATAGCAAGCATGTTGAAATAAGCCATCATCAGCAAGAGGCGGATTATGAGCAGCTGTATTTTCTCAGCTTTATGAAGACTAGCGATTTTCTCCCCATTCAAAAAATTCTGGTCGCTCAGCTCCTCTCCAGCATTAGAATCCCGTATGTTCTCCTCGGCAAGTTGGGTTTCGAAGGCTCTGTTTACCCGTACGTCCTCGACGAGGCAGTAGTTGCTGGTCCAACAGAGCACTTCTCTGTGGATGAGCAGAGCGTGATGCATTTTGTGACTTGTGTGCCGCCCCAGAAGAAGTGGGGCTTGTCGATGCGAGGCTTCATTGGAGCCTTTGACGAGGGAAATTGGCTAGCACTTATCGCACTCGGCGTACTCACAGGCATTCTCCTCACAGTTTTGAGGGGGCGAACGACTAGCCGGAGTAGAAGTCCTGGAGACAAGTTTGGAGATCTTTGTGTGGTGTACACGATGCTGCTCACGCAAGAGGCGAACGTGATCCACAAATTCAAAATATTGTTTACGGGCTGGCTCCTCATGCTAATCATCCTGAAGGAATGCTACGAGGCGAAAACGATTCAGAGGATGACCACACCTCGCACAAGTGTGCACATGGTGACCAAGTTCAGGGAGATGCTTGAGGGAAAGTTCACTCTCTACTCGCCCTTGAGCAAATTCATGCAAAACGGAGTCAACTTGGCTGAGTTGGCTTTTCGAGACTATCAACCTGTTTCGTCTCTGCCCAAAGAATCCCTGGTCACTAAATTTGACGAGTTTCTCTACTCCCAGAATGAGAGCGTATTTTCCAAGTCGGAAGTTGGCAGGTTTCAAAAATTGATTTACAGGCCGAGGAGCAATTTAGAATTGGAGAAAATGTCATCGTCAAAATATTATTTTAGAGAGTTGTCCAAATGTGGGAGGAGTGCGGTCGTGGACACGCACGAGAATGTTGTCAAATATTCGCGAAAATTGTTGAAGGAGAGTGGCAGTTGGAGGAGAGGGATAGAAGCGAGTCATGTGGCTGTGAGCGAGGAGGGCTTTGGACATGCGTACAAAAGCTGGCATTTTGACAAACTGCCAATTCACCCGCAAATATTTATGCACAACTTCCGGGCCTTGTTTGAGTCAGCGATAGAGAAAAAGTGGAGTGAGTGGTTTGAGAGAGTATCCGAGTGGGAAGACATTGTGGAAGCTGGTAAAATTCGGAACCTTCCGAAAAAGATCTCCCTCAATCACCACATTCTTGTCGTGTTTTACCTCCATGCGGGCCTTTTGCTGATGGCGTTACTTGTATTTTGTGCGGAGAGCAGGGAACTTGTTCGGCTTGCTTTTGGAGATATTCTTTTGAAGGTACTTGGTCGAGTACTCGGAAATCAGGTAGAAAATAAGGTGTGGCTAGAAAATAATATAGTCGTCCGAGAAATAAGAGTACGCTCTTTTAATTCTAAGTAAATTGTTAGTAAGCAATCCATAATAATAACGACATATAGAGCAAATACCAATACCCTAATATATAATACTATAAAGTATTGTAGATTTTAATTTAAAGCTTTTAGCAAATCCTTCGAAACGGGCAACTCCACGTTAAATCTCTCCATAACTTCAGCCCTTGGAAGAACATTTCGTTTTTAGTTTTTGCTGCTTCATGCAAGCTTCTGCCTCCCGCACCTTACGGTAAAGTGGGTCACCAAGTATTCCTTGTAAATTAGGCTTCCGCAATGCAGTCTTGATGTGATTGGTAATGCTTTGAGGTGAGCGATTTAGCACCTGCGATTGATTAAATATTAAATATACACGATCACTAAATCACTATTAATGATACCTCAGTCATTTCAGAATACTCGTTAACTCATGACAATATTTTGTCACCTTCAAGTGGTTGGCCAGCCAACCTATCGCAGTCCCTTTCATGTATATGAGCCAGTCCTGCTCAGCCAACCACTGGAAAATTGTTCTAGTCTCCTCGTGGGAATAGAGAGCTAGTCGTGTCCGATGTCCTGATCCGACTCGAACTAATTCTGGTTCTGAAGACACAGGACTGGAAACCACCGAATGGTTTGGGGATGCAGGTTCAGCATGACAATTCCTTCCACGTGATACGTCGGACTCGTTCCCAGATTCGAGATCGCTCAAGTCCGTCCGGGGAAGCAGGAACTCTTCCCCTCTGCAAACAAAGAATAAACACAGCAAAACCTTTAATTGTAAGTACATTCTAAATTCTTATTTCAAATTTACACAGAAATGCTCACCCTTAGGTTTTGGAATGATATTGGCTCCGGACTGTCGGACAGAGTGCGTGTAGGTGAACTACCACCAAAAGAGTCAAAGTCATCCGGCACATTTGTTAGAGACTCCGAACTGGAGCCTTCTTCATCCAATAAATTTTCCGGTTGCACAATCCGCCTAATGTTTTGGTAACCT
Organism: Heteromurus nitidus; assembly: GCA_034687055.1. NCBI lineage: Eukaryota > Metazoa > Arthropoda > Collembola > Entomobryomorpha > Entomobryidae > Heteromurus > Heteromurus nitidus. Next base: position 18,432 of record JAQFZW010001036.1, on the reverse strand, counting down.
TGGAATGACCCCGAAGAACTGGACTCCTCACCATCGGCAAATCTATCGAAGCTATTTGCTGACCTGCTACCATTTGCACTACTTCTTGGTGATTCCGAGAGGTGCACAGGTGACATTCGAGAAGATCCAGCTGAGACAGGCAATGGGGATGAGGAATACGAATTGTGCTGACCTGGGCTACTTTCATTAGTTTCATTCGCGGACGATGAACTTGGTGACGGACTACGCGACCCTTTTCTTCCCTGTTGGCTAGCATTTTGAGTAAGCAAGTAGTTTTCAATCCCTCCTGGGAACACAAACTCATTGATAATAGCATCTTCTTGCTCTTCAAGTCGTCTTCGTGCCTCTCGATCGGCTAAAGGCTGATGAATATTTTCAGCGATTCTATTTACGACGGCTTTGTCTCGTGTTTCATCTTCTGCTGCGATATTATCAATTGTTTCCGGACCCTTTGGCGCCACTTGAGTAGATGTCAACATTGTTGATGAATCCGGTGGTGGGTCATTAAAATCAACGTCCATCTATGAAGGATATATTGTTGTTTTAGATCCGAGATATACGTTGCTCGATTTTTATTGTTACATTTGTTAAGCATGTTTATATATCTCAATGTCACCTCCTCCTCCTCGTCAAAATATATTCCACTAAATTGTTGGTCACCGTTTTTCGGGCTGCACGTGGCGGGCGGGCGGGATCCGAAAGAGCGTTCCGATCTGTCGACGAAACATTCTCGCGCAACATAATCTTCAGCTAGAAAAAATTTGAAAGACGCATTGAATTAATTTATATTGAATCCGGCAGGGCAAAGTTACTTGTTGTACGGCACTTACATTTGTCAATGTTTTCAAACGTTAAGTTGTTCCGATTCATCACATCCTGCACACATTTGTCGGCAAGAAATTGAGAAGCTGTTAAACGTCGGGCTGGCTCACCAATCATTTTCTGCAGTAAAACTCCAAAGATACAGGGGACGACTTTCTCGGCGAGTGATTCCCAAATGGTTGTTATCATTCTATTTTCGGTAACAATCCGCGGGCAGCCAAACTTGTAGATTTTGGCATATTCCTCCGGTTTGTTGGTTGCTCCCAACTTCATCAACCGGTAACCGAATTCCAACTCGTATATCACACAAGCTGCGCTGAAAATGTCTGTGGCGCGGCTGTACACCATTCCCGAGTTAGCCTCAAAGTCCTGATATCACAAGATTATTCGCGGAATTGATCAACAGGTTTTGAGGTCTAAGGTCCGCGTGGACGACATTCTTTGAATGAATCCATTCGAGCCCTTGCAACAGTTGAATTATGAATCTTATTTTGTGAGACGTCTTCATTTGGGGCAATAAAGCAAACACGGATCCTACGAAAGAAAATGTAAAAGTAAACGATAGGAAGAGCCGGAAGTAAATTACTTGAGTATCCGGCAGGTTTAATGTTTAAAAGGTGAGAGATTTACCGTAGCACAGCTCCAGAACTAAATACACGCTCTTCTCGTAGAAGGCTCCAATAATCCGGTTGACTCTGGGATGTCTAAGAAGAATGAGCAAATCTCTTTCCTTCCAGACGGCGTCAGGGCTGATCCGGTGGCGCAAACGTTTCAGTGCAACATCCGTGTCGCCCATTTTCCCTTTCCACACGGTTCCATATGTGCCGGCTCCTAGCATTCCGTCCACTTGGAAATTTTCCAAAGTAAGCCGGCGGAAGTCTTTGAAGAGGTCGGAGGGAATTTAGAAGTCGGAGGTATTGTTAACTAACCATAGCATAACTCCAAAACAAAAAACACGTCAACATGTTGAAACGCGCCGATCAAGTTGCAAATCCTCTCGTGTTTAAGGAGGACCATTAAGTCTCGCTCCTTCCAGATGGAGGAAATTTCCGCAGGATTTGCTTCAAGTTGTTTAAGGGCCACCCGTCCGTCTTTAGTCCCGGGATTGTGGACGTTAAAGTTAGCCTGAAAAAGATGCAAGAAAGGTGTGCGGTTTAAACTTGGTGTCCTCCGAAATCATGTTATCAAGCGCAATGTATAATACATTACCATCCAAATTTGACCATAACTGCCGAATCCAAGCAAATAGTCAATGTCGAAATTGGAGAAGATCATTCTTGGCACGTAGGCTGTTGCCTTCATTTTTCCCAGAGCAATTTTTACTCCAGCCTTGACATATTCCACGTCGTCCTCCGGAAGTTTCGAATAGTCGATTGCCTTCTCGACAAAAGCTAGTACAGTACCGAGTGACCCCAGGTTGTGTGCCCCATCCTGTAAACATAGCATAGAAATTGCCCATTAGGTATACCACAAGTGTTAGCCATAGTAGAAAAATTTATGACGAAGGTGGCCAAGAAATCAATACATTATCCAAAGAAATTTCGCCTTTGTAGCTCTCCATGACAGGAAATTAGAGTGGTAGTCGGAGGAAAGATCTGTGTGGGAGGACTAATCTTGGTCGGAGGACTTATATTGGTCGGAGGGTAACTGGTAACTATTGGTCGGAGGGCTTATTTTTGGCGCGAAAATGAACTTCGAAAAGTCGGAAAAAGTGAATAATTCCAAGTGGCGTATGTGCCGGTAGAGTCCGGCTTTATATACCCGGAGATTGGAGTGCGGACGAAGAAGCGGCGTATTTTTGCGCTGCGACGTCCGCACCCTGAGATTGGGTATATAAGCGGTCGCCAAAGTGTGCTTGCTTCAGTTGCGTTTTATTTTTTGGACTGAGAGGTTCTGCTGAGAAGCGCAATTTTTATAATTACAAGGAATAAGTCGGAGGACAGAAGTCGAAGGGCATAAGTCGGAGGGCATAAGTCGGAGGGCAGCAAAATGGCGGGGAATGGATGCAGTTCTCCAGAGGACGGGGAGGTGCGCGACATTGCTTGGTCACCACCGGTCACAGCGATCGTCGAGTACGATGGAGCATTAGCTCCGAAAATGGTAAGTCGACATTATTGATGGTAGTCGGAGGGCAGTAATGACTTTGTTTATGTATGCAATGCTAGTATGAAAATGGTCGGAGGGCAAAGTTTTTTGCTACAAGTTATATATAAAAAGTTCTGTTTCTTTATTTTAGTCTGTCAGCATGATGATGCGTTTCCTACAAGGGTATATGTTGGCGGAGGAACCAAGACTGGGTGAAATGAAATCCCGCCGTGTGGTCAAGAATCTCGTGTTTTCGGAGGGCGTGCCTCAACGTTGGAGCTTTGCCAATTTAAATATTGACCATCCGATAGGAAGAGGGAGCTATGGCAAGGTGTTTAAAGGTGATTTCGGAGGACAGGTCGTAGCTGTTAAGCAGATGGATGGAAGAGAGGCCAAGGCCTCAAGTTACTACAAGGAGAGGGATATACTCATTCATCTGAGAAATAAGAGGGTAGTGGAGTTGGTTGGGGCGTTTCACGATCGTGGAACGTATTTGTTGTTCGAGCTGTGCCTTGGTAAGTGTAAAAGAAATGTCCTCCAAAAAACCGCGTTCAAACATTGGTGTCGTAACTTGTTGGATGACAAGCATCGTATACGATTTGTGGTGCAGTTTTTGGAGGGCCTTGCTTGGATGCACTCCAAAGGAATTGTTCATTGCGACCTCCGACCAGTAAACCTGCTTGTGAAAATGAATAATAACTTAGCAATTTCAGACTTTGGGTCCGCACAGATGATACCTGAGGTAAAATACACATTTTTGCATTTATTTGTTGGATATGAGTATGTATTTTTAATGTCCTCTGATCAATTTTCAATGTCCTCCGATCTATTTTAATGTCCTCCGGTGTAATTGTTTTGGTTCCAGAATGGCGAGTTCATTCAAGCTCCTCGTCCACTCAGCGTGTCAGGTTACAGTGACGTGTTGGCGAATCGGAGGAGGATCTATTCTGTCCATAGTGACATCTTTGCTGCTGCATGCTGTATATTTGAGATGGAAACTAGGCGTTACCTTCTCCTATACAAAGTTGCTGGACTGGTTCCCACGGACGAATATGTAATGGCTATGCAGACGGGAAGACTCCACTATGACGCGTACACCAAAGGGAAGTGGTGCAGCAAGGAAAACCGTATTCCTCTGTGGCCCTCAAGTCCCAGTGCGTTGCGGACGCGATGGCTAAGGAAAACCTTCGTGAGCACTCAATCGATTATGGTAAGTTGAAATCAATGGTATATAACATTATAGTCGGAGGACAATAGTCGGAGGACTGGAGTCGGAGGGTTTATAAAATTGGATTTTACATAGATTCCAGACTGCTAACAGCTGAGGTCGAGCGCGATACAAATGTTCGGCTCGAGCCTGTGGAGACCACTGGCGGCAGCAATCTTGCCATGGACCTTTTTTATTACGACGCAATGGTGAGCTAATATTTACATTGAATTGAAGAATTGGTAGCGGGAGGACAAGGTTTAATGTTGTGTTGCAATTGCGTACTTTTAGTCCAAAGAACCAGTAATTAGATCGGACGAAGAAGTCGAAGGAGGTGAATCGGCGTCGGAGGACGGGAGGCAGCGTCGAGATTCTGCAATCTCGAAGTCGTCGGAGGACGAAGTGCCTGGGAAGCGCCCTCCGACGGAGGGTATACGAGTGAAGAAGATGGTAATAAGAATACAAGTAAATTTACGGAGGACAATAATGCATATATGGTTGTATAATTTTTTTGGTTGTGTGATAGGTTTTGGATCATTTAAGCATTATGCAGAGGGAAATGGAGGCTATACGTTCTGGTTTTGAGACTGTCAATTTTGAGACAGACAATTTGGAGACTGCTAATGTGGAGGCTGCTAATATGGAGGCTGCAAATGTGGAGGCTGCTAATGTGGAGGCTGCTAATGTGGAGGCTGCTAATGTAGAGACGATCTCGCTGGCGAGCCCAGAGTCCGAAAATGTTGCACGCATATCTACACCTCGGCAGACCGAACCCGTACCTGGCCCCTCCAAGATTCCTGTTGCAGAGAAGAAAGCAATGTCCTCCGGTGCTAAATTTCGGATCCCCAAGTTGAAAGTCGGAGGACCTGTAGCCGGTCCTCCGCCGCAACCCTCCAAGCGTGATGCGCGCATGATGCCACCACCTCCTAGCAAAGCAAGACTTCCTGGAAATCAGCCCACCGATTTTACGCCTAGAGTTCCAGCCAAGCAAAAGATGGCAAAGATCACGGTTGCGGCTCTGGCTGAAGGCGTTAGCAAGGTGCGTATTCCAGTGCCGATGCAAGCAGCCCTCCGACCACCGGAAGGAAGCCCTCCGACTAATATGACGGAAATTATGGTTGATCCCAAGCACCCCGCTGTCGCTAAATTCAGAAAGAGGGTTGTTGCAGAAGCTTCACTCGCGAAACCTGCGAAACCGGTAAGTCGTGGATACGTTGTGTTTAAAACCATACGAAATTTAGTTTGTGGATGCTGTGGGGAATATAAAATTTGGTATTATTTGTTACTAGGCCAAGCGTCGGAGGGACGATGAGGAACAAGTTTCGGAGGCATTGGATCAACCTGGAAAGAAGAAGAAAGCAAAAAACATCAGGAGGGAGGACAGTGGTTCTGGAGATGAAGAGCAAGGGAAGAAGAAAAGGAAGAAATCAAAGGTTAGGAAGGAGGACACGAAGGAGGACAGTGCTGAAGAAGAGGATGATTGTATGTGTATGTATGTATTTTTGAGAAGGAACAGGTGCCATAAATCGACACTGCCCAGCTATTGAACCCTAGGGTTATTATAGTCTCTCTCATAATTGACATTGCTTGCGCATTACTCTGTAGTCTTGTTTACCTGAACCCCGATTCGGTCAGACTTGAACCGGCCAGTGCTCCTTATATATTGAAGGAGTCTGGATGGGGTACACTTCCTAATATCGGCTGCGCTGAGGCGATGATCCTCCAGCACGTCAAGCCGTTTCGTTATGAATCCGTCGCAGCTTCCTAGGAAGTGCAGACTAGATTCAGTTGCTGATTCACAGATTGGGCAGAGACTAGTCTCCGTCCGTTTCATTCTGTGTAAGTGTTCGTGCAATGTTGAGTGTCCAGTGATAACTTGGACGAAGAGTCTCAACGATGCACGGTCTAGTCCACAGAGAAACCGACTTACCCGTTTATGTGGTAAGTCAATTAGCTCTTTAGTTTGTCTGCAGTCAGTTCTTCCCCGCCAAATTGAAGTGTGGGTTTCGTGTCCCCAGGTTTCTACTGAGGATCGCGCCACTTCAGGGGAGATTGACATAATGGGTTCTGGACCATAGATGGGCATGACTGCCGCATCTTTGGCTAGTCCATCTACATATTCGTTGCCACTAAACCCTGTATGAGCTGGAATCCAGCTCACGATTACGTGGTTTGTCGTGGCAAGTTTATTTAATGCTTCGAAGCATTCGTATACCAGTGAAGTCATATACCATCTGCTCCGTAGAGAAGCAATGGTGCTTAGACTGTCAGTGTATATGTAAATGTCTCTGCCTGCCATGCTAGAAAGAGGATGATTGGAGGGCTTCCTTAGTTCGGTGTAAATACTGCAAGAAGTTTGAGGGATTATATGATGAGGTTAAGAACCATATGCGATTGTGTAAGAAACGTCAATCTTAATGTAATGTTTATGGTTTATTTCAATTTTCTGGAAAAATGAGTCTATTTTCGGGGTGTAATGTTTTCTATGCTTAATATGGATATTTTCAAAATCAGTTGGTATTATGGAATAAACTGATGTACAAATGAATATTCTATTCTCGACAAATATAAATTTGGTTGGCTGACGGAGGACAATTTCATATAAGTACATGGGCATGATTTTATGCAGTCGGAGGACATATCATTTGCTGTGCATATGAGGCAAAAGTACTTGGTCGGAGGACAAATCATTGGCTCTGCATATGAGGCAAAGGTTCATCGTCAGAGCGCATAAAGTTGGCTATACATATGAGGCAAAAGTTCTTGGTCGGAGGGCATAAAGTTGACTTTACATATGAGGCAAAAGTTCAAGGTCGGAGGGCATATCAATAGGTATGAATAGGATGCAAAAGTGGTTGGTCGGAGGGCATATCATTTGCTCTGCATATGAGGCAAAAGTTCTTGGTCGGAGGGCATAAAGTTGGCTATGCGTATGATGCAAAAGTTCTTGGTCGGAGGACAAGTGAGGTTTGGGAGGACAAGAATTATTGGTAAAATGTAATAAAAATTTATTCAATGCGCGCATTTGAATAGGTTCGATTCAAGAATAGTGTAAGTAATTGTAAATGAAGTTGGGTATAACTAATAATATTTATATAAACACCGGTATATATAATAAGGTATGTGTTAAGAAGGACAAAAAAAGTGAAGAATACTTCACTCTGTGTCGGAGGCTGAACTTCCGGAGGCAGGATTTTCGGAGGGCTCTGTGCCTGGTCGCTTTGAGCACACCTTATAGTGGCCGTTGCGGCCCTGTCGCGAGGCACAAGGCCGCTTGCAATATTTGCAAGGCCAGCCAGAATGAGGAGTGTGCGTCGCTGCGTGTTCCTGGTAATTCCTGTAAATGGTGAACCTCGCCCCGTCCCTTATGCACTGAAAAACAACGGGGAGGCCAGCATGTTTTTCTTTCATGTGACGCGACAAATTGTCACGTCTCATGAAGGTAGTTCCGCATTTTCCACAAGCCACCTGCATGAAGAAAAGAAATTTTAAGTAAAATACTCGGAGGACGAAGTAATGGGTAAAGTGTATTTATAATGTCTTACAGGCTGATCCTCATTGCGGTTCTTCCTTTTTCCCTGGCCAGGAGGCGCTCTGGTTTTACGCTATCGAGATAAATGCATGTTAGGTTATTTTGAACAAAGAAATATAAGGTTAAGTAGTTGGTCGGAGGACCATTATGTTAACCTTTTGTTTTGGGTTTTGCCAAATCCGCGGTGGCGTCATGGTTTGGACGGTGGCCCCCTTAAGGAGTAGCTCGTCGACCTTTTTGGAGGTGAGGTGAACCCGCCTTTTTTTGATGACCCGCTAAAATGAAAAAAGAACTTGGTCGGAGGACATACTTAAGGAGGCTGTAATATTGATCAGAGTGACATGCAAAATGCTTACAAAGTCGCCCGTAGAGTGGGATCTCGCAGAACTGATGTTGGAGGGCCGTACTACTTGGCGGCCAACTAGTTCTGGGGATGAGCTCTTTGATCTCGAAGCTTTACGTTTATTTTCCTGAAGGCAATGAAAAATGAAAAGAGTTTAGTCGGAGGACATTTTTCGGAGGACGTATTCGTGATATGGTTGATATGTTCTTACGTTTCTGCGATCAGTTCCTGAGGATGGGCGATTGGAGCCATTTGCCGGAAGAGTGGCTGCCCAACGGCGAGGTGAGAGGGGCTCGGGCGAGGAGCTAGAGTTCCGTGGACTGTCTTGATTGTTTTTCTAGAGGGAAAACAAATTGTTACTGTAAAGTGAATGGTCGGAGGACATTTCCGGAGGACGTGATTATAGTTGATATGTTCTTACGTCTTTTCCTTTGGCGCCTGAGGATGGTCCAGCGGACTTCTTGCCCCGTTTTGGAGAGCGAGGACGACGTGCCGGAATGGGCTCAGGCGAGGAATTGGGTGTCCTCCGACCATCTTGATGTTGTTGCTAGAGGCACAAAATGAGTATGGTTAAAAAGAAAAGTCGGAGGACATTTTCGGTTAGGACATAAATCTGAAGTGGTTGATTTGTAATGTTCTTACCTTTTTCCCTGTCGGACCAGAGGAAGTACGTGCCGGAATGGGCTCAGGCGAGGAACTGGGTGTCCTCCGACCATCTTGAAGTTGCTAGAGGCACAAAATGAGTATGGTTAAAAAGAAAAGTCGGAGGACATAATTGTGAATTGGTTGATTTGTAATGTTTTCACCTTTTTCTCTGTCGCACCAGAGGAAGTACGAAGTCGAGGGATAGGTTCTGGGGAAGAACTGGGTGTCCTCCGTGATTGACGTTTTGCGAGCTACAGGAAATAAAAAAGGAGTCATGTAATTGGTCGGAGGACAAGTAATTTCAGAGTAGAACAAATTAAATGTGACAAAGAAAATGGTCGGAGGACATATGAAATTTGAAGGCACCTTTGCCCCAGTAGACTTGGTCCACTTGTTTCGGTAACCTTGGAGTGACCCCGAAGAACTGGACTCCTCATCATCGGCAAATCCATCTAAGCTATTTGCTGACCTGCTACCATTTGCACTGCTTGGGGAGGCATCAGAATTCTGCTGACCTGGGCTAATTTCATTGGCGGACGATGAACTTGGCGACGGACTATGCGACCCTCCTCTTCCCTGTTGGCTAGCATTTTGAAGCATGTAGTTTTCAATCCCTCCTGGAAACACAAACTCGTTGATAATAGCATCTTCTTGCTCTTCAAGTTGTCTTCGTGCCTCGCGATCCATTAAAGGCTGATGAATATCGTCAGCAATTCTATTTACGACGGCTTGGTCTCGTGTTTCATATTCTGCTGCGCTATTATCAATTGCTTCCGGACCCTTTGGCGGCCCTTGAGTAGATGTCAACATTGTTGATGAATCCGGTGGGGGTTCATTAAAATCAACATCCATCTATGAAGGATATTAAATTGTTGTTTTATATCCGATATATACGTTGCTGGAGTTTTATTGCTACATTTATTAAGAATGTTTAAATATATCTCAATGTCACCTCCTCTTAAGGTATTGCTGGAATGAATTTCTTTGACAACTTCAGCCGACATGAAGAAAGAAATATCTGTTTATCCAAAAAAGGAGCAAAAGTTTAATTACCTTCGACGGGTCCAATCCAATGTTGTTGCCCATGGTTTTTCAATCCGGCAATAAGAAGAGTGAAAAATTAATCTGAAAAAAATATTAGTGGAGTGATCTGGGATAGTTCAGGACAGCAACTGATGCAGATGAATGGAGAAGCAGGCTGTTTATACCCCGGTCACGGAGGTGTACATGTAATGCCTCGATACTGGAAGCTGCCCTCCGACTAAAAATTTTTATCTTATGTGCGTAGCCATTTAGCTTAACATCGTTCTAAATCTCTGCCCTCCGAAAAAAATTTCATCATATGCATAACCATAACCATTTGACTTAACATCCTTGCTCTGCCCTCCGACGACCAAATTTTAACTCATATGCATTTCCATTTAATATTAACATCCTTCTAAATCTGCCCTCCGACTACAAAATTTTCATCATATGCATTGGTTATATACCAATCCTGCCGTCCTTATTGCATTTTCAAAAGGATGCTTTCCAGAAGTATGGAGGAGTTTTGGAAAGTAAAGAATAATCTGAAATCTTGGAAAGTGAACGACAAGCAAAGAAAATGAGTGGAAACGGAAAGTAGGTCTAGTTCGTCGAATACCTGAAAAATAGTGCGCTAGGAATCGGAACGTGTTTTTGTTGGCTTTGGGTAGACTTTAATACAAATAACATCGTCGTAATAAATTATTTACACCTTATTAAAATCGAAGAAGGCGAGATGTTCTCTGCGCCCAACATCGATCCAAAAGTTTGACAGACACCCTGCGGTTTTGTAACAAGCTACTCTCTTGCCTCTCTTGGTTGGCTCGATAACTCAAATCATGATGGTGTATCCACCGGGCTGGAAACCACCGAATGATTTCGAGATGCATCCATTTCCCTTTTGGCAGACTCAGCATGACAAATGCCACCAGGCGACATGTCGGATCCGTTCTCAGATTCTAGATGGCTCAAGTCCGGCATTGCAGGTGAACCACCACCAAAAGAGTCAATGAAGTGATCCGGCACATTTGTTGAACACACCGGACTGAAGCCTTCTTCAAACAATGAATTGTCTATTTGCGGAACCCGCATAACGGGTTGGTAATCCCGGGATGACCCTGAAGACATTGGAGGAGATTCAGGTGTGTAATCAGCAGGAGAGTAGTTCCACCATGGGGGAATTTCACCTATCGATGAACTTGGGGACGGACTTGGTGTTCGGGGAGACCACCCGCCACGCCTGAAATTTACGACACTTATGCAGCTACTGTCGGGACTGAGCGTGTCGGAGCTTCCACGGATATCTGGCCCATCAACATTAGCAACAGGATCAAAATTATCATCTTCGAAAATGGTTGCATCATTATCATTCCTTTCTTCGGAATCCAGATCTAAATTAGGTTTCCTTCTTCTTGTACGCAGGTTCGTAACACTTTCGCTTTCATCGTGCGGAAAGATGCTCCTCTTGAGAGACTGTTTCCCCCTTGTTCCCCGTTGGCCAGCATTTTGAAGCAAGTAACTTTCAATTCCACCTGGGAACACAAACTCATTGATAATAGCGTCTTCTTGCTCTTCACGTTGTCGTTGTGCCTCTCCATTCCGTAAACGCTGATAAATATTTTCAGTTAGAGTATCAGCAATTTTGTTGATGACGAGCTTGTTTGGTGCTTCATATTCTGCTCTGATATTGGTCATTTGTTGTGGACCCTTTGAAACTTCATTAACTGCAACACCAATCTATTTTTACAACATTATTGTAGCTTTTTAGATAGGACGTCATTGAATTTTTATTGTTAAATTTATGAAGCATGTTTATATCTCACCTCCTCTTCGTCGAAGTAAATTCCGTCGAAAGTTTTGTCGTGGTTTTGCTGGCCGTGCGTATTGGGTGGTAAAAGATTTAAGAAGCGTCCTGATCTGTCCGGGTGACACTCTCGTGTAACATAATTTTCATCTGTATCAAAATAAGACCACGCATGGATTTTTTATATATTGAATCCGGCAGAGAAAAATTACCTGTTCTACAGACTACGGAACTTACCATTGTCAATGTTTTCAAACGTCAAGTTGTTCATATTCATCAAATCCTGCAGACATTTGTCGGCAAGAAATTCAGAAGCTGTCAAACGAGTGGCAGGTTCAGCAACCATTTTCTGTAGCAAAGCACCAAATGTCGTACACGAAACGACTTTCTCGGCGAGTGGTTCCCAAAAGGTTGCTGCTATCCCATTTTCCGTAACAATCCGCTGGCAGCCAAACTTGTAGACTTGTGCATATTCCTCCGGCTTGCTGGTTGTGCCCAACGTCGTCATCAGCCGCCGGAAGCAATTCACCTCGAAAATCACACAAGCTGCGCTGAAAATGTCGGTGGCCCGGCTGTACACCATTTCCGAGTTAGCCTCAAAGTCGTGGTATGCAGCGACTCCTAGACGAGTCTTGGATTTCACTTTGTCGACCCCCTATTGACGAATGAAATATAAAATACTTTAAAATCGTGCGCGTCGGAAGGAATTCTAACTTCCGGCAAATGATGTTGTTTTTTACCTCCGGTAATAAAATAGCCGCTCCAAAATCCCCAATTACCAGATTATTCGCGGAATTGATGAACAGGTTTGCAGGTGTAAGGTCCGCGTGGACGATATTCTTGGAATGAATCCATTCCAGTCCTTGCATCAGCTGAATTGTAAATATTATTTTATGCAAGGGTTCCATTCTAGCCAATAAGCCATACACGGCATCTGCAAAAGGCAATAAAACAATTAAACGATCAGTGGTATGCGACAGTAAATAGTTAAGAATCCCGATTAGGTTTAATAGGAATGTCGCAATGTTTAAAAGGTTAAAGATTTACCGTAGCACAGATCCAGAACTAAATACACGCTCTTCTCGTGGAAGGCTCCAATAATCTGGTTGACTCTGGGATGTCTAAGGAAAATGAGCAAATCTCTTTCCTTCCAGATGTCGTCATTGCTAATCCCATGGCGCAATCGCTTCAATGCAACATCCTTGTCGCCCATTTTCCCTTTCCACACGGTTCCATATGTGCCGGCTCCTAGCAATCCGTCCACTTTGAAATTTTCCAGAGTAAGCCGGCGGAGGTCTGAGTATTTTCCATTCCGGTGGGTAGACAGTGCCCTCAAATTCTGCCGACCATCCTGAAATATGAAAAATACACACATTTTCTTTGACAACTTAAACCGACATCAAGGAAGAAAAATCTGTTTCCGAAAAGGAGCAAAAGTTTAATGATCACCTCTGACTCTGACGGATCCAATTCAAAGTTGTTGTCCATGGCTTTTCAATCTGGCAATAAGAAGAGTGAAAAATTAATCTGAAAAAAGGCAGTGGAGTTATCTGGGGTGGTTCAGAACAACAGCTGATGTTGTTGAGTGGAGAAGCAGGCTTTTTATACCCGGGCCGTGAGTTTAGCGGTGTCAGTGGCGGCTCTGGTGATGAAGGTGTAAGGGGTGGCTCTGCACTGCAGTGGGCTATAGGTCACATGCAAAATTTACATCATATTCGCAAGTCATGGAATTGGTTGGGTTGGCGGTTGGCTTGGTTTGCTTCGGCGGAGTGAACAAGTGTGGTGCTCCGCTAGTGGCTAGACCTGAATTAGAATAGACATCTTTCAATTTTGTCTTATTGCCCCAATTTGGAGGCAGGAACCGACAGAATACAAACAACGATGTTTCCTCTCAATGTTTATTTGTTTGATTGGGCTCAACTTGCTTAGAAGTAAGCGATTTGATTTAATTAATTACAATTTAATTCAATTTGTTTGCCAATTTTTTTATTGGAAGTTCTAATTGAAAATGTTGCGAAAGTGCTTCATTTGTAATTCTGCTGTTAGCAGCCCCGGCTCTGCCCCACCTCCTCGTGTAAAGAGGAGAGGAAGACAGAAGAAAAATGCAGAAAGAAAGAAGACAGACGAAAATTCTTCATCCTCGCATCCTCATGTGAAGAATGGCGCTTTTGAAGTAGATACTTTTCTGGGATTATCCCCAAGTCAGAAAACTTTGCTGAAACATCTACTGTCAAATGATGATGGTTGTGCTCAAAAGAGTATTTACGATGACATTGCCGAACTGGCAATGTCAGAGGGGAAGCTGGTGACATTTTGCGATGATTGCGACAAACTGGCGAATAACGTTGGAAACCTTGAGTTGGAACTGGAAGTGGTCCAAAGGAAGCTTGTTGAGAAAGTGAAGCTCGCCAGGGAAGCTGTCATCAGAAGTCACTCGGAAAGTCAAGTGCAAGTGGGACAAGTCCTCGTGCTGAGCGAAGATGAGGACGTTCTCATGGAGGTCCTTCATGAATTCCAGTCCTTTGTTGCTGATCATGGTAAGTATAATTGGGTCCTCGGGACTCTTTTTCTTGGAACAAAATATAAGGAGTTCCAGTTCCTATATTTTCAGTTTCGACTTTGTTTTCATTTTCAGATGCGATAGCTGATTTGGGAAACTCAAGACAATCTGGAGAAAGTTCATCCAATGACTGTGCTAATAGATCTCACGTCGAAGATGAAAAGATGGAAGCTGAGGATAATGAAGGAAGTACGTTAAATTTTGATATGGATGTGGATGTGAACGTGGAGGAGACAATCACTAACGTTGAGACTCTTGAGATTGAAGACAGTCGTGCAGCTGGTGGGGAAAGTGAAAGTGACGAGGGGAGGAATAATGAAAGCACTCCAACCAATGTCTCAACTGCTTCTGGTGAGCGAGTTGTTTGTAGAAATGTTTTATTGTTACATTTGAAACCTTTTAAATTTGACCTAAATTCTGGTGTTTAACAAAACAGGTTCCAGTACGGATGAAGCGGGTCAGTCTGTGGTGAGCGAACCTCCCGCGAAGGAAACTCGCAACCAAAATTCAAGAGAAGTAGAAGCTTCTTCGATTCCAGAATCTCGTGTGCGGTTGGTAACTAATCAGAAGTTGGTTGTTATGTCAGATTCTGCCTGTCAGACTCAGAAAGACAGACGGGAAAGTTATGATTTTATCTAAGGTCATTTTATAAGGTCAGAATTAATTAATTAACTTTTGCTTTTTAACTTGTTGATCAAGGATGAGTGGGAGACGGGTTACTCGTACAACATCAAAACGAATGAAGACAGGGAAAGATAAGATGGAGGGGAAGGGCATTGCCTCAAGTCCTCAGCAGGATGAACAGAGACCTCCTGGCAGAGCAATCCATCGAAAGGTGGTGCCAGTTTAAGTTCATAGATCCCACTGAAATTTAAATGATTTGTTACATGTCAGTTGATTGATTATTCTTTGAAATTAATGTCAGGTCGGGGACATCGATAACCTCAGACGAGGTGCATTGCAATGGTCCCAGTTGGACATTGAAGAAGAGCCGTGTCAGAGCTTCCACCTAATTGGTTTAGAGTTCAGGTCATCCCCCTACCCAACCACCCCTCCTGGGGACAGTATCTACAACTCAACAGATATTCATGCAGAGGTGAACCCTCAGCCGGCCGGGATGACCTTGAACTTCGAAGCAATGTACCAAAACATGGAACAGTTTTGGGGAAAGTATGGCCCGAATATTCGCAAGCTGGCGTTATCTGGTTGTAGGATTTACTCGATGAGTGCCTTCGGCAAAGTAATTTTCGAGGAGTTGCCGAATTTGGAAGAATTGACGTTGGATAAAGTCGTTGCAGTATCTGGAGCAGAGTCAATGAAAGAAGAGAAGGAGGCGAACAAGCTTCAACTAAATTTGAAGACTTTGAATGTCGAAGAACTTTCACCAGCTATTTCGTGGAGGTCTTTGTTCCTCCACTTCCCGAATATTCAAGTAAGACAGGCTATTTCATTTATAAAATTTAAGGATGAACCTTAAAGATGACAGTGATTTTTTCCACTCGGCATCACTAAATTCGATATTTTTTGTTGCTTGTGGTTTTTAGTCACTGGTGATTTGCTCACGAACTGAATTCAAGGGAGTTGTTGAAGGATTGAAGGGGTTGGATAGGTACTACATGGAGATCAAGGAGTTAAATTTGAAATATGTGTAAGTTTGACCTGTAAGTTTGACTGATTTGACCAAAAAACATATTTTCATGGCGAGCTTGGATCTTATTGGTTTATTCCAGAACTTTCTTGTACTATGACATTTTAGTAAATCTGGAGGTGAAGCTGTAGTTGAGGAACTTGTCCAACTTCCACATTTTCAACTGGAAAAACTTTCCATGGATTTTGGATATTTTTGCGATCCCAGACTAGTACACAATTTCCTCCAGACAGTTATGCAGAGATATGGAAGCACCCTTAAAGAATTGTCGATTTTGGTCGCTTGGTCGAGTTCTGTCCAACACCCTGATAGCATTCTTGTGAGGCCACGCAACTGTTTCCCTTTTCGCTTGGACGGTTCACTCCACCTCAAAGTGTTGTCTCTTCAAGGTCCTGTCTTCCCTAACTTACACTTTCTCGAGCAACTTCCAAACTTGAAGCATTTGGCTTTTGCGTCATTTGAATTCTCAATGGTTGAGGGAACCGATTGGGAGAGGATCAGAAAGACAGCGAGGCTTCCGCACCTCGAATACTTGCATGTGGGCTGCTACGTGAGCGCGGAAGTGATTGACACGCTCGCGACGATTATGCCCAACGTGGAGAGGTTGATGGCAGAACTGGACACCTTTGGATTTCGAGTTGTTTGTGAAAAATGGAGGAACTTGAAGATGCTTCGCGTGGCTTCGTGTTTACACAAGATAACAGATGATTTACTCAAGAATAAAATTGGAGATGAAGGCGTGACTGGAATGGTAGATGGATGCAAGTTTCCAAACATCGCGGATCTAAAATGTGTTTGCAACTTTTTTTTTACTTTTGAATGTTTGCTAAATATATATTTGCATAATAAGTTTGAGCGAATTGTTACAGCTGATTTATTATTTTTCTCAGATTTACAAGAAGTTAGCATAATCACCCGAGGAAAAATTAGCGATGCATCAATCTGGAATGGTTTCTTAAAGTTGCCAAGCCTTCGCCATCTACATGTCATGTTGTCGGAAGAGGTATGTGAATGTGTCACCCCAGAGTCGCATTTCTCGAGATATACTACTAACTTTTAGTAATCTCTGAATTTTGAATTTATTTAGACAAGTGACGAAGCCTTGGAAGCTTTGGTGACTCGTTTACCGGAGAGCGCATCTTCTATAATGAGGGAGCCTCTCTTTCCTCCAGGGCTGGAGTGTTCACCATGCTGATGTTAAGTGTATCTACTTAAATTAAAGACTGGCGCAGCGGAAACTAAAGGCTGCAAATAATTAATACGAAACTTTAATATCTGCGTCTGCGAGAAGATTAAATACAAAATTACCCTAATTCCATTGTAATAATTGCGATTTAAATTGGATGGCTACTGCAGCAATAATTAGTAAATAAAATTTCTAAATTAAATTGAGTGAAAAGTGGATTGTTTTGTGTAAGTATATCTGTATATCTCCGTTGGGAAATAAAAATTTTAAAAATCGAAAAAAGAAGATTTTATGAGGGGCATATGTCTTCACGCTTTAAGCCCTTCGTTCAATGAGTCCCGAGAAATCCATGTACACCAGGATTTAGTCTTTCAAATTTACAGTTTCCGAAAGTACACTTAAATGATTCTGAACTACAATTTGACAATGATGGCAAGCCCCAACAATGATCTGTGGTGAGACCTTATTTTGGGTCAATTAGAGCGAAGAAATTTGTGAAACAAGTTTTCAATTTCTCCCGCATCCTGCAAAGTGCATGAGAGAAGCAATTTCACATGTTGGTCGAAAACGATTGCTGTTCCGCGTAATAACCACATTATACAGGTTTTAGTTCAAACATTAAAAACAAACAAAAAGATGAAACATTACCTCTGAACACCTCGACTCAAGTTTTAAATTATTTACGTTGAGAAACATGTATTGAATGCCCAATCAACGAACACTTAGTGGTGATGCATATACATATACCTGTGAAAATTGTAGCAACTTTCTAATTTTGTAATGTAATGGTTGTAAAGTAAAAACTCAAGATTTTAAAGATAATGACCGTGATGTATAATTGAATTGTATTGATTGTGTCCCGTACAAAACGCAGGTTGGTGACTGGTGAGCACACATGTCCATGAATTTCAGCGAACCAAGCCGAACCAATCCAGTCAACAATCTTGGTTCGCCAGCGAACCAAGCCGAACCAATCCAGCAGAAATCCTGGTTCGCTAACGAACCAAGGTAAGTAAAATACATGTAGGTTTTTGATTTCAGTCAAAAATTCCATGCTTGAACTTAGTGATTAACACCATCGCTGGAAATACCCGCAAAACTTCAGTTGATTGAATTTTTGACTGAAATCAAAAACCTACATGTATTTTGGGTCGCAGAACTCGAATCCGGCGTTAGATTTTGGATATCTCTTACGGCTTCTAAGTTATGTCGGGAAATCCCCGGAAAATTTTGAAATTATTTTAAGCTTTTGAATAAACCGCCATAAAATCGTTTTGGGCTGGTTTTTTTTCAAAATCGGAGAACAACCTACCTGCATAATGTATTTCGTAATATGCACGCAAATTTTGACGCCTCTACCCTTAAGATTCTGTGCTGTATATTTTTTCCCCCGATAAGAAATATATTCATCTCAGGGGCGATGCGGGAATTATTTTTAAATCATGGAATTGTGGGAATGACTCTCCTCCTACTCACCTAATGAGTCACTTCAAAATTCCTTTAAGGGGGTCCTGTTAAAGGGATCTTTCAGGCGACTTCACGTAAAGCCTATTGCGAATTTCAAAAAAGTGCTCGAT
>JAQFZW010001035.1:0-34948 GCA_034687055.1 Heteromurus nitidus | reverse complement strand
ATCCTTGCAATGCTTTGTCACGCGAGGTTTGACCCTACCCCCCTTACCTCTGCGTGACATACTAAATGTACAGCCCCTGATGCATAATATCAATATGATTTTTTTCGTAATATTTAATGAGTCAATCGTTTTTTATTAAATGCCTGTAGTCGCAGGTTTTGTTTCCTGTACTAATTCCTTCATGATTAGACTCTAAATCCTCATACCACATCTCGAGAAATTAAACTCCCAGCACAATATATATACTATTCACACATACATCAGTCATGAAAGTAAATGGCTGCAGAAATACAATACACTCACATATCTAAATCTTCGATGATTTCCTCTTCCACCTCCGGCTCCGTTTCCGCTTGGGATAAGGTAAAGTAGGAATGGTCTGACGAAGAAGATCTGTTGCTGCTCTGAAAGATGTACGAATGGTCGCAAATCACACTTGTAAACCTTCCCGCAACTTTGCATGCTGCTACAGAGCCTACATCTGCACTCCCACTTGTATCAGATGCATAAGTAACGGTTGACGAAGGCGTGGCTGGTGTTTGTGGCTGATCAAAGTCACTCCAATCTGTGAGGGTGGAGGGTGGTGTGGGCACTTCGGAAAGAATTACGTTCTGCGGGTTGCTCTCGAGAGCCGCTTTTCGTTCCCACCGCAGCTTGGCTGCACGGATCCTCATATCTCGTATTTGGGTTCTCCTTCGTTTACACCCTTTCAAGGAACCACCTCTTTTCCTCTTTTCCAGTGCTTCAAACAACTGCGCTTCTTGAATATCCTCTTCTGTTTGAATTTTTTGGCCGACAATTATTACTGGCCGACTGGGATCGGGTGCTGGAAGCTCAATTAATCTTTTGATGCTTGGAATCTTCTGCAATAGTGTCATCGAAGGGACATATTTTCTCTTCGTGGTTATCTTAAATCTGGCTTTCAACGAGAAGTATTCGTGGTAAGAGTACACTTGAGACTCAAACTCTGTCAACGTTCTGAGTTTGCCCTTTGGAGTCAAATTCACCCGACTATATACTAATGCGGAAGCTATACTTGCGGCGGATTTTGGATCAAACGTTCCTGAAATTAAAAACAAACATAATTTACATTTCAAAAGATTCCTTATGTATATTAAGTTAAGATAGCAATATTTCCAACTACGTACTTCTGTTGAATCCTTGGATTTCGTTGACAATCTGTTCGTGTTGAACCTCCTGGAACTTCTCAAGAATTGTAATTAAAGTAATACACAAGCGCTCCAGAGTGGCACTTAAAAGTTTCACGGGAAAAGATAGCAGATAACACTCCAAATTGCTTTTTGTTGGAACTCTTCTTAATTTGAGGAATTCCAAGTCTGTCTGGCGCACATACTTGCTTCCACCGGTTAATTTGGAACGAATCGTCATTTCTAAGTAGGCAGCCGCGTCGTTCAATCTGCGTAGCCGCAAATTTTTCCGCGAGTTCTCGTATACTTTGTGATACTGTCATGCAATCAGAGGAACAAGGAACAATGACATAACGTCACACAACACCACAAACAAAAGTAAACCTAGCCTCTAAAATTAGTATTACAGTGTTACCTGTTCTAGTGTTGCATTCGACAGAACTTTTGTAAGTTGTACGTAGCGGCCTCTACATTGTTGGCGATTTTTATTTGGGAAGCTACGTTGAATCACTTTGAACTTCGTTCCATGCTTATGCACCAATTCAATTAAATGTTTGTCATCCTCACTGCAATATTTAAGTTCAAAGATTAGTGTTCGCCCAAAATGACAATATCATTGCATATTCTTACAGAGAGTATGTAATTATTTGTATGTAAATGATTACATAGTCCAAGTTTTATAGTAGAAAGACGTCAGCAGTCGTCCAATGCGATTTCTCCAGGTTGTACTGTATCGCCAGGGTAAGTAATATCCAATCGGGTCAAAGCAGGCTGTTGGGTCAAGTAAATTGGATCGACATTTTTCCATTGCCACCAAAAGAAGAGCGTCTTCGATCACAGTGAATACTCCTTTCTTTACTCGAGGATTTAAGGTGCAGGTACAGAACTTGACAAGTGCAACTGGTCTTAGTGCGAAGCGCAAAGCTGCAGAAAGTGTGAATTTGGATAGGGCGTAGTCGACAGTCCCCAAATTTCCCTTGTAAAAATTTAAATACTCTTCAATGTCCCGTAGAAATTTTCTGGGCAGCAACGGTTGACTCATAGTGCGAAAGCAGTACAACTTATACTTGATAAAACAAGCAAATGGGGTTCGGTTTGTTTTTAAGTGGTCGGCAATTTGTGTCCAGGACGCAGACGGGTGCTTATTCCGAATGGTCTGCAATTTGACAAAGTGGGAAAATTCCAAATAATTGCCAGAAAGTTTTTGGAATGAACCTTGATATACGAAAGCTTCTCCGCTCGTTCAATAAATTATTCACTTATTCCTAAAATCCTAAGTTGAAGGTCTTACCCGCAACTTCACAAGTTCTGGTTGGCTCCACGTTGCAGCATTTACTCTAGAATTTATATATTCTTCATAGGTACGTCGGCAGTCATCGTCGCTCACACGCAATTTGGGATTTATCACACCCTATAAAAAATATTATTTTTAATTTTATAAAAAATGACAAATCAAAGCAATGCTAAAAGCAGACAGGGAAACATTAATACCAGCTTCTTGATTACAAACAGCCAATCTATATCCTTTTCTCCAATGTTGGAAAGCAATGTCTTGTTCTGAATATCACGAATCATCTTCCATTTTTCAATCACTAAACTCTCAGGCGTAGGCAGAGACAGCACACGGGGAATCGCATTCGCCAAATCCTTTCTTAACGTGATCTTTACAATTGGCGTTTTAACACTGTCTTTTAATTTACTTTGAAAGTTATGTTCTTCCACCAAAGCTCGTATAAGTACAAGTTCAGATTCCATAGTTGTGCATGCCCGTAGCTTTTCCAAGTCTTCATGGTCAAACCCCATTTCCAGGAGTAGTTCAGAGTAGCGACACTGTAGGAAAAATTCTCGGCGATGGATTGCAGACTCCAGAATAGCCTTTTGAAAGGACAGAAGCTCTGAGGAACGCCAAATCACTGACCTTCTCTTTGGAAGTTTACTGAGTGTGGTTCGTCCTTTAACTCTGTCTACTAAAGCTTGTCTGACGGAATGCGCCAAATAGAGAGGATGATCCTTGGACGGATTCATTTCAGACATTGATGGAAACAATCCTTGGAGAGTGTGCTGCGCACTGTGTTGCTCCAGTATCATGTGTCCTTCGTGTTCCTAGCAAAAAATAAGTGAAACGTTTTGCAATCCACAGAGAATTATTCATCAAAATGTTATTTTAAGTGTATCCTTCCTTACCAAAAAGTCGCCCAGGGCATTGCTGTATCTCTTTAGAGTGCCTATTAACTCCTCGATCTGTTGAATTGCAGACTTTTGAAATTTTTCCCGGAGAATTTTCTTTTTTAAATGCGGCTTCTTTTCGTTTTCAACATCGTCTATGTGAACTTCTCGGAGTGACGGTATCGGCATGCGCTTCTCAGAAACTGTTTTCTTCTCTGGCGACACAGTTTTCTGAGTAGGAGGTCGACAAAGTATGGAACGCTTTGGGGAAACTGTAGGAGGTACTTTAAAAGTTGATGTTTCGTCTAGGACGACAATTTGTATTGGTATGGACGGTGTCTCTGAGGCTGCGGAATCTGATTGTTGCAGCTCTAATCTCACCACATCTTCATCGAAAATGTCGAAATCGAAATCTGAGTGTGATGCTTCATCTTCAGGATCAACTGAGGTCTTGGCACCAGTCTCTGATGTGTGTTGGTGGGCAGTTGGATCTGATCTAGGTTCCGCCTTGACACAAGAATCGAACTGAGAAAATTGTTCTTCCTCTTGAGACGGACTCAGCCATTCGTCTAAACCTTCCTGGGCATGGGTACTATGAAAAGTGTGACTAGTTGAAGTACTTTGCTGAGACGTATTCAAGGCGGAGGGCGATCTGGATGTGGTAGGAGGAGGAACTCCTTTTGTGGGTGAAATAATTGGTTCGAAAAAGTTCGAAATGCTGAAAGGATTCCTCTGCCAACCTTCTTCGTCGCTATCGGACAAGTTGAGCATGTCCTGCAAACTCAACAGTGGTGGCTGATATGGAAATCCGTCCATTTTGAAGTCCACTTCCTGTGATAACGACCACTTCCAACTTCTAGATCTTCAAATGCCTGGAAAAGGAATGCAAGTTGAAAGTTGATGTCCCTTACTCCATTTCTTACATAACGATAGATATACGATTACGTTACAAAATAAATGCAGAAATATGTTATATAATACTTACCAGTATTACCACAACTGAGATCACTGACAAATTGCAAATTTGCAACCCTTTTACCTGCAACCAGTACTGTCAATAGTAATTACCGTACCAATTAATTAACCTTCAACCTTGACTTTGAACCAGTATTTTTCTATCAATTCCCAACTGTCCATACTCGGCGATATTTTGATCGCATTATCTAATTACAATACTTTTACTTTTAAATATCAAATTAAAACAAAATCATACACCACAGCCAACACAAAATGGGCTTTTACAAAACTTAGTTTTGGTTTTGTTTTGTGAATCTCTCGATGTTGTTTATATTTGTGTATACACAAACGTGTGAATGGTGCATTGCGCCCAGGTGCACCCAAGTTGCACATTGCCCATGTTCCAGTTGAAGACATTCCTCTGGACTCTGGACTGGACAATGGACATCTCTCTTCTCATTTCTTTGTGGACTAGTTCCACTCTGACTCGGGTTGCTGTTGCTGCATGCTGGAGACAAAGACCACCGGATTATATGATTGAACCTAAACTATGAAGTATGCCATTTAATTGTAATCCGTAATATGCATCACCGGAACAAGGATAACATGCGTGAATGAAATTAGATTGAATATTTGTTTCAAATATTTTATTACGAAATTGCGATAAGCACGAGCGTACGAAATGAATGTCCAAGGTTTGAAAAGTAAAAAACTCAATTGGAATACAATTAAAAGTTACAGCCTTGTATGTATTTTGAGTTTGGTAATTAATTGAGAAGTCTTCAGAATTTTTTAAATGCATTCATGCCGTTATGCTGATTGATGAGGATGACATAGTGCTAGCAAAATCATAAAGGGATTCATATTCTGATATAAATTATGTCGTGTATTTATTTCCTTCTTACACAATACCACAAATATACTTTTAGCTTTATTGAAAAAAATTAGTTAAAATAGTTCCTATCCACTTCCACATGTGTCGATTGTTTGCCTGTTAAAACCCGGCGCATTCATAGAACTAGCAACACGATGGTGGTGGTAATCCAAGCCTCCTCCAGCTAGATTCGTCGACGAGGGCATGGTATACGAGTAGGTGTAAATGGGACTCTCATTGAGACTAACTTGACAATTGTCGACAGGGAACTTGACACCATTCGCTTGCTCACCATCCCCCGCTCCTCCTCCCATTACATGATAGCCCAGTGGCGTATCATTGACAGACGATGACTTTGAATAAATCGACGCTTCCTCCTCCTCCGGAGAGGTGACTTCTGCGTACTGCACATCCTCCATGGAATCTTGCATGAAGGCCTGATTTCTCTTCTCCGCTGAGGTAGAACTGCTCTTGTGCAAAAGTGGAATGTTGGAGGATGTGCTGTTGGACCGTTGGAAGTTCTGCGAGGATGAGGATGTGTCCACATTCCAGTATTTCGGCTGTGGGAGCCCGTACTCAAGTGGAGAGTGAGATGATTGACTACTTGAGTACGAGTGGTTCTCTGGCAGTTTTCTGCGGGGCGGTTTTCTCGGCAGAGGAACTTCGTAGCCCTCGTTAACACCCCCGCGGAGGGGTGACACGGGCTCGGAGGATTCTCCGGAATCTGCAATGACTTCGATATACTTTGGAGCTGACTCTCTTCGGTAGTGGTAACGATGCACGTCGGCATTTGTCGAGCAGAATCCATACTCGTCCTCCTCCTCTTTGTCTGGTATTGTTGCGGCTGGAATCATACGTTTTTTATTAATTTTTTTGTCAGAATCGAACAAAATCGAAAAGAAATAATAACAACGATAATTAAGCATACATGTTGCATTATTCGTGCTAGAATGAGTGACTTCCGCAGACGGTTGAGCGATGATCAGAATACTTTCGTAGGTCTGCAGAGTGGCTTCCAACTCTGCGTGGCATTCTCTGAAGCTCGGCCTGTTGTCTGAATTATATTCCCAACATCTGAGCATCAATTGACTTCTGAAAAAGGCAAAATGCGAACATAAATGTTTAGTATATTGTTACACCAAATTGAAGGAACAAAAATGTTGCTGTTAATTATTGTGAATCGTACAGTGACTGAGGACAATGATGGGGAAGATTAAGTCTTCCCCCACCGCGAACATATTGCAATACTTCTTGATTGTTTCGAGCAGGATATGGCTGCTGTCCCAATGTCATTATCTCCCACAACAGGACACCAAACGCCCACACATCTGACTGTGTGGTGAACACTCCATCGACGAGACTTTCAGGTGACATCCACCTCACTACGAACATAGTCAAACAAAAATTAGATTCAGAGGAGCTTGCTTGAATTTTAATAGAAATCTCTAAGTTTATTTTTGAAGTTCAAGAGGAATCATACCTGGTAACAATCCCTCGCCATCCTTCCTATAGTAATCATTACGATAGATATCTCTGGCGAGACCAAAATCGCCAATCTTCACAACCCTCCGACACACGCTTCCCGAGCGACTATCCTCACCTCCCAAAGCGGTCTCGATCTGCACGAGACAGTTCCTCGCGGCCAAGTCTCTGTGCACAAAGTGCATCTCCTCCAAATACACACAACCTTTCGCCACATCCACACACATTCGTATCAGATCAAGTATCGTTAGCGAGTTTGATGAACTGAGGTTCGGTCGGTGAGACCTGAGGTACGAGAGTAAATCCCCTCCACTCATTAGCTCCAAGAGGAGACAACATGGATCCGTGTCCACGCATAAGCCCAACAACTGGATTATGTGAGGATGCTGGAAATGGACCATGAGCTTGGCTTCTTGGATAAACTCCAACTTTTCTAGGCTTGATGCTCCTTTTCGTAAAGTCTAGAAATAAAATCCACGTTTTTTTGTTAAAAATCAAAGTTTTTTATAATTCAAAAGACTAAAATTACTTTTTCAGTGTGTACCTTTATAGCAACTCGTGTGTCTTCATGAGGGTTTTCTAGTCCACTCACAATCCCCTCATACACCTCCCCAAAAGCCCCACTTCCAAGAAACTTGGTGAAGGAAATTTGCTGCATATGAACTTTCGTAATGCTTGCCAAGTCGACGTCAACGAGTAGATCTCGAGCGTACAAAAAGTTGCTTTGATGAATGAACGTGGAGCCTCCAGGAAGTTCGCGAAGTGTGGCCAACTCCACTTCTCTTCGTTCCGAGGACACTGTTCCTGACAGAATTGGCTTCTCTTTCAGTTTGCCCCGGTATACTGGAAATATAACAAAAAGAGATAGTGATAAATTATTCTTTTGGCAATATTCTTGATTTTTAAGCTTAGAATGTCCAAAAGAACTTACAGAAAAGTGTGAGAAGTGCACAGGTGCCGAGTGTCAAACAGGCAAGAAATATTGATCCAAGAATTATGCCGAATCCTTGAGCTTCCTGAGGGAGTAAAGTCAGCTCAGCCAAGGATATGGACACGCTCTCCAAACTGTATTCTCCCCAACCGTACATATTCTTCGCTCGAACACGGAAACTGTAGGGTTTGTTTATGTCCAGCTCCTCGACTTGCCACCTCGCATCTGCCGTTTCATAAAGAGCAATCATTTAAGTTTCACGTCAAAAAAAGGCTCACTTTAAATTAAGATTTTAATTTACCTGTGCCATTGTAAATAACAACCCACTCAGAAAGGGGCTCATCTCTCATATCTGCATCGAGCGAGATTAATTTCTCAGCATCAGCCTGATTAGCCTTCTCCACCCAGTCCCTCTTGCGTCTCGGCTTTCCAATCGAGGGTGTCGTCATATTCATCATGTCCACAGAAGCCAAACTCTGATTTCCACTATCTGCTCCCAGATCTGCGGACGTGTCCACCTCCATTTTACACTCCAGACTGTACACTTCCACAACTGCCCCATTTTCCGCAGCCTTCTCCCAAGTGACCTCATAAATTGACCTTCCAATCCCTCTCGCAACAGGTTTCCCCGGTTTCCCCGGTTTATCCGCTAAAGTTTCAAAGTTAAATTGGTCCTCTTTGGGCCACACCAAACCCGTCTTCGGATCGCCAATGTACCAAGTTTGGATCCGAAACCCGTACGAAGTCTTCGGCTTCAGATTGGTAATATTCATTTCATACGTTTTATTTGGAATGGTGAAGTCCACAAGTTCAGTAAGATTCCACTGCGAGGACCACCCATCTCTGTACATGATTTGATGTCGCAAAATGCTCGTGTCATTTGGGGGAACCCAAGATATTCTCAGGCTGTGAGGGGACGCCTTTACCAAAGTGATGTTATTCGGATGGCCAAAGGTGGTCACCGCCTTCCTCTCGCTCTCGCTGAATGCATCTCCCTTCTCCGAGAATGCGATTACCCAAATGGTGTAGTTGCTTTCGGGAAGGAGGTCCACTAAATCCAGATAGTATTCTGTGCGATCATAGTTGCTCCTCGTTTCCGTCTCTGCCCACTTCTGCCCGTTATGTTCCCTCGCGCCCACTGACTTCCAGTAGACTTCATACCAAACCTTTTCCCCATTCAACTTTTCAGGTTGTCGCCACACAACTCGCACCGACATTGGTGTTCTTGGCTCGAGTCTCAAAAGTGTGGGTGGCATGGGTGCTCCTGGAGCTGTTCTTAACATAATGGGCGAGCATCCCAACGGCTTTTCCCCTTGTTGCTCGGCGTAGTAATTTGTAAGTGTCACGAAGACGGTGTAGGTTGTGTAAGGATGTAGATCTGTGATGTGGAGCATACTTTCCAGAGTGGTGACGACCTTGCAAAATGACGAGCTTGTCGGAGTACACTCTGAAATCCCGTTTTCATTCACGGTCCCATAATAAACGTCGTACTTCGTGGTGGGCAAGGACACTTCTCCCAAAGAACAGTTGACAGTTACAGGTCTCGGCAGTTCCAAATGGAGGGAGTGGGAGGAGTGATTGGAGAGATGGGGCTCCATTGGCTCCATTCTTTGTGGGATCAAACAGGACAATTCTGGAAACGGTTGAGAGTCTGGGCCATAAACGGATACTTCTCGAACTCCAGCCCCAATTGGTTGCAACTCAGTTACTCCGCCATTTCCCAGTTTCTCTGAGGCGTACAGAAAACCACCTGTCCAATACACGCGATGCTCATCCCCAGCAATCCGGTACGGAGTATTTTGGAGGAACGGAAGGGTGCTGAATGTCACCAAACGAACACAGTTGCATCCGTTGTCATCACTCAACCAAATGGACTGCTTGTCTACAAACAGAATTCCAGATGGGAAGGCACTGGAACGACCTAGTCCATGAGGATCGTATGCAATTGGGTCTCCAGTTGAGCTCAAACCGCTACAGTTGCAGTTGGCTTGATCTCTGGACAAAAAGGGGCGAGGGGAGCTGCCGTTGGTTTCGCTGGCCAAGAGAGTTGTGATCCCGTTTCGCCTTGCCGTTGTCCAGAACAAACCCTTTCGAAATGGATTTACAGTCACGGAGCGTACTGGAGTCTTGGAGCTAATGACAACCGAAGGAGTTTGTGGAATGTGCCAGTTGGGAACAAGGTCTAAGCTCATTATTCCATATTTCTCTTCGAGAGTTACTGCACCTGCGGAGGTGTACTCATAAGCCCAATATAGCTTTCGTCCAGTCCAGTCGACGACCAAGTTGCTAGCTTCAGCTTGTCCAGAGAGAGATAGTATTCTCGTTTTGTTCACACTCCCAACCTTGGACCACATCAGATCTTGGCCTTCGTTGAACCAAAAGACGGTGTCTTCGGAGGTAAAGTGAGCAGCAGTCATCGGGCTCAAGTAGCCAAGTGGAATCGCTTCCAAACTGTTTCTATCAATATCCAGAATTTGCAACTGGTCCGATGTGACAAGCATTACTCTTGGAACTGGGGTGTTGAAAGAAGTGTCCACCAGCACTTTGCTGGACATATTCCCAGCCCCGGTTTCCGTAAATGCTTGAATGGCAAAGTAGTATTTTGAGCCTGACGCCAAATTCTCAACGGCACAGCGAGGATATTGAGGTTTGCTCATGTCTACGTCGCAACTACGCTCCATTGTCTTCAGCGTGTCCTTCCAGGAGTGGATCAAGTAGCCCAGAATAAGTCCATTGGGGCTCTCAGGTGGATCCCAACGGAACTCTGCTGAAACGGAACTTGCTCCTCCGGTTGACAAATTCGAGCCTACTCTCGTTTGTGCATAAGGATATCCAAGTTTCTGGACAAATACCCGAGGATTGAGTGGCTCTGAAGGACGCCAAGATGGAGTTTTCAAACGGACCATAATTGGCTTGCTAGACGCCCAAGATGTCAGCGAAGTGATGACAATTTCGAGGTCAGTGTAGGGCTTGAAAGATGCGACATTGTCAATTGTGATATTTGCATACGGAGTGATTTTTGAGATGGAATTATTCACCACAACCTCATACTGAATACTTCCAAAGTTTGTGTTATTTACTGGAGTCCAGTTGATGGAGAAATTGTTCCACTTCCCCTGAAGGGAGATGGTCCACTTGAGAATGGGGTCGGGATACACTTGAATCTTCCTTCGGCTCAATCCCCTCGGGTATCTTTGCGCTGATTGGTCTCTCACATGAATATTTGTGATGTTGTTTATCGAACTAATTCGCAACGAAGACTTGCTATCTCCAGACAGATCCTTGATGACCGCTTCGGACGGGCCTTGGAGCCAAATCAGTCTATCGTTGAAGTATCTAATCGGCCCAGTAATTGAGGTGTCATCGTATTCCGCAATGATCATCGGCGGTTGTGGACTCTGAATGCTGTAGCGAAGACTTTGCACAGTTGAGCCCCTGCTGGAGCGACTTATCCAGTAAATTCTCGACTGGATTGTGTCCAGCGTGATTGCCATAATATGAATTCCAGAGAAGAGCCCCGGAGTTTGGTAGAGCGTTCTTGGGGAGTAGCCGTTCAAGGTGGAAATTTCGAGGGAGTGTTCCGTGCTCCAGAGGAGCATTCCTTTGTAACTGTCCACCGCAATCTCCCTCGCTCTCGTGACCATCTGCAAGCGTTCCGCTTTCTCCGACAAGCTGCAAGGATTGACCGTCTCCACGTTGACAGCTAAACTGTTCCGATTTCCCACGGAGCCTTTGATGAAGCTACACCTCCGAATTTCCTGCTCGGACGGATTGCTCCAGTACAACTTTTGCCCGATGTAGTCAAACGCAATTGACTCGGCGTGCGGAACCCCGGTCAACTTTGTCACCTCATTCCTCTTCGGCCCTTCGTACACCAAGTTGGCAGGGTAGTTGGTCACCGTGTCGTAGTAGTACACGGAGCCATTGCTCAAAGCGAAGAAGACCAAAGAGTCGAACCAAGTTAGTGAGGACATGTAGACATTCCCAACTTGCCCCAGTCCAGGTTGACTTGTCGATTGCTCCAGCTCCACACTCTTTTCATTTCCTCTTGAACCTCTGCCACTCTCATTCAGCCAAATACTCGGAGACGCCAACAACTCCACATTTTCGCCCAGAGTGTTGGTAGCGAAGAGACCCGACTGAGAGCCCCACAAGAATGTAATGTTGTACTGACTTTCTCTCAAAGTTTTCCCCCGAACTGGAGGCGCCCATGGTCCCCTTCCAGAGTCTGAGGAGGCTGCAACTTGCACACTGTAGTACGTCGATGGTCTCAGGTTCTCGATGATGAACTCGCTCCCACTCACATTCACGTACGAAACATTCGTCTCCACGAGTCTCAGTTGGTATCTCCACTCACGCCAGGCAGCGTCACCTGCAACCACACAAAGATAGAAACCAAAATTTTTAGAAATAAATATTGAAAAGGAAGTATCGAGAGAGAGAAAAAGCTTTTAGCGATAGATTTTTTAGAGGAGAAAAAATAGAAAAATAGAAAAGAGACTGACAAGCATACCTGTGCACAAAGCGTCAAGAAAGCCAATCGGAAAAGGGATACAATTTTCCTAGCATCGCGAGAGAGAGTCACATCTCAGAGAGTGAACGAAACCTCAATTACAGGTGACACCTTTTTATAAATCTACTATTTTTTCAAGAGGAAAAGAAAACTAGAGGGTGATCATAGCAAAAAAAATATATACTTCAAGAGATTCCCTTTGAAAAAAGTGTGTGTGGGAAGCAAAACAACGGCGCGTGCACAGGTATGCCGATTAGTAAAAAATGTGAAAATGTTCAAAAAAAATAGCTAAAAAGTACATGCAACAGTATTGTTTTTAACGAACATTATATTTCTACATAATAATCATGACCAGTTATAATAAATAATAATGTTTTCCCAAAATCAAATCGCTCAAAACATAAATAAGAATAATTGAGAGCATAAATAAATAGCGTAATGATATGTGGAGGAAAAGATATAATATTATGCTGATGATGTGTATAATTAATCACAAAGTCCAGGCATGATCATCATCATCATCGTCAACTGTTTTTATGTGAAGTGTCACAAGTTCAGTTCACTTATTCGTGTAATATCACTCTTGTACTTGGAGACGATTGTGTGGTCATAATAAATAAAAGTTAATAAGTTACAAGTACAAAAATACGATTGAATGAGACTGAGCGGCACATTTTAGCTATCAGCATTTTTTTCATAGAAATTATCTTCAATCATATCTAATGTTTCACATGTACGCATATATATAGATTCTATCTCTGCCTTTCTTGGTAAACGTAGTACAAATAATAATATACACATTTTTATGTCAAATTTTCATTTTTTACAGCTTCCATTAAATATGTTTCGCATAATAAATAAATAAATATCACATCATCAATTGATTTTTTGGTGGAGAGAGATGAGCATAATTATGGGAATTGGTTAAAGATTTGGGTCCACACAAGAATCGCTTCCAACGTAAGACGCAGTTCCTCAATACAAATTCTAGTTCGAGGCAAAGTATAGGGAGATTGGAAACGGAGACCTATAATATTGAATATAATCATAACAAGATGACCAAGAGAAAAACATATTTGATAAGATTCTTTTTTAATTCTGTCCTCGCCACGTTTTCTTCCTTATGACGCTCTGACGCTATGTAATATAATCTGTCTCTCGAGAAGTCTAGTCCTAGTCCCGCTTCCCTAAATCTGTTTTGTTCGTTGAGAGTGAACACATTTCAATATCGTCGGTGATAATGCAAATGAACATATTTCAAAATAAATAAGCTAGCAATCGACAACTTTTTTCTATAAAAATCTATATTGAAATTGAAGTGTTTCTCAGATGCCACTATTTGAACATGTTGCAACGATATAACTTTAATTAATTTTCTATACATCGCTATAATTTATATATCCAGTTGCT
Organism: Heteromurus nitidus; assembly: GCA_034687055.1. Lineage (NCBI taxonomy): Eukaryota > Metazoa > Arthropoda > Collembola > Entomobryomorpha > Entomobryidae > Heteromurus > Heteromurus nitidus. The sequence goes on along the minus strand of JAQFZW010001035.1, from coordinate 21,467 downwards.
ACACATTTCAGCTGAGATTTTCACTTTCCAATCTCAAATCAGGGCAAACGAGCACAGAATAAGAAGCTATCTTATAAGTTTTGGAGAGCTCTCTGATCTCTAAAATTGATTCCTTGTGCTGGATTGAGTGGAGAAGAGCGAGAAAACTGTTATAACGTGTGACCTGTGTGTCTGTTTTGTATGTGTTATATATATGCTTGTGCAGCTGGAACCAGCCAGCCAGTCAGCAACAAAAAGGTCACCAGAGTTGAGAAAAGGGTCATATAAATTTTGTAATTTTTTTACAACCGCATCAAAAAATGAATCTTCGTCATATTTCTTGATTACGACGATATACGGATATAGACGCTATGCAAGAAGAGAAAAGCTATATCATATATGTAAACATGATCTGGATAAAAAGGAAGATCAACTACACAAAACTACTTTGAAGAGAGAATACATATTAAAAAAGATTTTTTTTTTCAAGGGGAAAGAAGGAGCTCTCTGGAAAGGGTCATCGACAAAGGTTACATTCTCAAAAGGAATAGGTTGATGAACGTACCAAGTCCTGAGATAACGGGTGGCGGTCGCCAGCTCACACGAGCGCGCGTTTGTCCGTAAATCACTTGCACCCTTTGTGGAGGTGCCATTGGGACAGGGGTTGGCTGCAAGTCGGGATGCACCACCATCAGCCGCGAGCATGGTTGGTGAACCTTGGCCACGTCGTACAGATTCTGGTAGTAGCTGTCCTGCGCCGCGTTGTACTCCTCGATCACGATACTCTGGCCGGTGGTCCAGTAGAAAATCCCGTTGTACCAGGCGATCGAGAGGGCCGTCTCGAACTGGGGACTTTGGGTGTTCTGACGAATATCGGTGACGTCCCTGTGATAAGCCATTAATGGATCATTCATAAGATTCTATGATTATGTTTACCTCGTCCATATAGCCTCCTTTAATTTCTTACCCGTCCAAGGACACGGCGAGTACAGTGTTCCTGGATTTGTGCACAACGAGAATCCTGTAGTTGACCGAGTCAACAACAAAAGGTCCCAAATCCTGCCCATCGATTACTGCAACGGGATAGAGTCCGTTGAGAAACTCGTCCGCATTTAGCTCCATCTTGAACAATCCTCCCCGTTTCGATTGTGACGAGGGCTTCACCCAATACAAATATCTGCAATCATATTTTATATCATCAACGTTTCCTTTTTGATAAATGTCCATTTCATGCAAGAGCTCCATTAAATTATCATAATACCCCGTATAAGGATCTGCAGCAAAGTCAAGTGGCTTCTCGAACAAGTATGGATAAACAGTGACAATACTGTTCCCATTCAAGTCGCACTTCTTAATGGACCAGTTGGAGGAGTGCCTCTTCTTCCCCACAATGTAGAGTTGGTTGTGGAGCCAGTCCACTGCCAAGTATGAAATGACCAAATCTAGGCGCTCCTTCGGGACAACCACTTTGTTCTGATGGTCATCCAGCCCTGCTCGGATGATGTCCCCTTCGCCGGTCGCGATAAATACCCATTTGTACTTGTAGTGGCAGGCAGTAGCTACAAATAATAATGAATATATATTATGCATATCTTTACTAACTAGCGTCATCTTAATTTTGAAGTTCAAATACAAAAATTTGCTTGGATGTCTCATTTCATTTTTTTACCGGAAATGTTTTGACTTGAATTGTACACAAAGACATCCGGATCCAGGAATAAATCCAAATGTTGAATGTACACATCTTTTATTCCTTGAAGAAGTAGACGTGGTTCCGGCTTCTCTGAAATGTCTAAAACAAGCAAACAAGCATAAAATTCTTAGCACTTTTTTTATCACTTCCGCTCTGATGAATGCGGAATCATTGACAAAAAATTTCCGTTTACCATTTGACATGGAAGATTGTGGCGTGACAAAGTTAACTTTGGCTGTGTTCCCCTCGCCCTCAACATTCTGAGCGGAAATCTCGAGACTGTAATTTGTTATCGGTTGAAGACCCGTGAATGTGTACCCTTTCGGATTTTGACTTATCGGGATTTCCTGTATGAAGAAAAGCAGGTAAATATAAAGTATGAATTTAAGGTATGGAAAGACATTTTTTAAGTTGGTTTAAAACGGATGCTCCACCTTAATGATAACATGACCATTTGGCAACTTCCTCAACTTGAGAATGTAGGCAATGAGGCGGCCATTCGGCTGCGATGGTTGAAGCCATGTGACACTCACGCTCGTGTTACTTATCGGCTGTATACTCGTAATCTCTGGCGGATTGGGCAACCCTTTCGGCAGTGTTTCGATCGGATTACTCTCGCGAGAGTAGTACGGTGGAGAGTCATGAGTCAAAATCCAGCCGATTCGGAACTGAATCAGATGAAAATAATAATATGAGATTTTAGAAGGATATAGAAGCACACGCATTATGCCAAAAGGAAGAATATAAAAAGTAAAACATAATATGATCCAAAAAAGGAAAGTAGCATTTTAGAATCTCTCTCTCTCTCTCCCTTCGCGTCTTTTAACCTGATCAGACATCTCTCTGCATATTTATGCAAATCATGGTGAACAAGGAGAATAGAGGAGAAGATGTTTTTGAAGAGAATGGTTGAAGATGTAGAAAAAGTAAAATACACGTACTTGGTACTCAGTATAAGGCTTGAGGGATTGTACAGTGAAGGTGGTCGTGTTGAGAGGCTGCTGAGACGAAGATGGGATCGTTTCCCACTGACTCCGCCGTGGAACTCGGCGCTGGACAGTGAACACCAAATAAGGCAGGGGAAGAGCACTCCCTTCCCAACTCAGTCGGAGAGAGCTGCTCTTTAATGAGTCGGAGATGAGCGTGGGTGGATCCGGCACTCCAATCAACCCTTGGCGTAATCAAACAACAAACAAAATGAAGCAATGAAGATGAAGAGAGAGAAGAAGAAAAAACACAATCTCACTCAGGTCGAGAGCGAAAAAAATCACTGTTTTACAATGTTTTTTTACTATTCATTTCATTCTACTTTACGAGTTGACTCTGTGACCGCCTGCCTGCCTATTCGCGTTTCTTGTCAGTCAAAAAAAGTGGAGAGATGAAGAAGAGAAAAATCATGTCAGATATTTGGGAAAGGATACATAATGTGATCATCAATATGTACTTCATGTCACGTAAAATGTGAAGAAACTCTTCTTTCTTTAAACACATTTTTTTCTTGTTTTTTTACAGAAAAAAAGCTAAAATATAAACTAAACATCTTCCATTGTTTAAGAGTGAGCCAAAAATGGAGAAAGGAATACATATGCTTTGACAGTGATGAATATCGCACTTTTTTAACACTTTTTTTCTTGGTCTTCATCTTACCTGTGACACGAATGTAGTAGTCTTCAATCGCTTTCGAGCATCCGATTTGACATGCGTAAAATTCTCGAACGTTGTTTTCGCTTCCATTCTGCAATATTATATCAATTTCCCCCCAGTTTTTGTAATGTGATATTACTTCTCTTTTCTTGCTCCCGCAGCATTGCAAAAAATAATCATATTCAAATTCATAAAAACTTACACAAACGAATGAGCATCCTTCACGAAGTCCAGTCTTCCAATTTCTGCAGCCTTTATTGACGCAAATGGAGTTGAACTGGAATTCAGAGAAGAAGAAAACAAGTTATAAATTTTCTTCACGATCTTCATCTCCGATGATAATTCAAAACGTTTATAGCATGAAATTCTCAGTGTGATTTCGGAGATCATATCGGATCACATGAATGGACGAACCATGAAAATCAAGTTTGTTTTTCCTCTCCTCCTCATTTATTATGAATGCACGTTGAGGCTTCCATTTTAAGGTGAATTCAACCATGCCACTGTTTAACTGTGACTTTGGCTGGATTTTATTTTCAAAAAATATTGTCAAGCTGAGATATAAATGCTCAGTGTTGTTCCCACGACATGACTTTACAACACCAAATCAGTCAAGTATGACACCCTTATTTCACTCTAAAAAAAACTCAGACATATCAACGTCAACATGGCATGCATAAAAAATATATATATTCCGCTTTTTTATGTCAGTCAAGCAAAGATCACATTTTTACCGTGAAGCTAAATAAAGCAACAGGTAAAATTGAGAGAGCTTCTGCGAATGTAAAGTGCAACCCCTTTTTGGAAATAAAATGTGTGCTTTAAGACCACCACCACCGGAAGCAAAGAGTTTGTTCCGCTTGTGAGGTTCGACAGGAGGTAAATATGCATTTCGAGAATTCCGAAGGATGTGAGGGGGAAATACTCCATTTTCCCATGTCATTGGAGAAACAGTATCGAATCGAGTCTTAACATTTCAGGATTTCACTGGAAATTAAACGAGTTAACTAATAGCCGTCATTCAAGCTCTAGCTTGTCTTTCAATTCATAAGTACCCGGTCTCCAATTTATCTGCGATTCAATTTTAAGAAGCGCATAAATATTTTAAAAGTCGTTTCGCGTTCTGATCATATATAAATACAAAATAGAGAACTTCTATAGCAAAAGTATTTAGTTGAGTTCAAAATGATTGGTAGACAAATATTAATCAAGGAAACGTTGGTAGTTCCCTCCTCACGTCATGTCTGCAACAAGTCCTTGCATAATTTTGCAACAAAGTGTCCAGTTCGGTAGCACGCGATGAGGTATGAACAGGTCGTGATCGTGACTATATTGCATGGATGCGAAATTAATTTTTTTTACTGAAATGTGATATGATTAACTCTCTCATGCTTCAAATAAAACAAGCTGTGTCCGCAAAATTTTCTTATCACAAATCTTCGTCAGATGTTGTATGGGATATCGAATCCAGTTACGAGGTTGTTTCAGAACGCGCCGTTTACGTGCAACTTGACTTTGTGAAATTGGAAACGACAAACACCACTGGTCAGGTTGACCTTTGAAGTGTATTTAGGCACGAATTTGATAACAGATTTATCTCAATTTATTGGGATATGCTCAAATGCCCCGTTCTGGCGATTTTCTATGTAATGTTGAGGCGAAACTTGAAACTTTTAACTAATTAAAATAAAATATTGAGATGTTTGGCTAATGTGTTCTCGCTAATTTGTCTTTGATGATTGATAATTATAAGTTTTTTGTCCAAGAAAATGGTGTGATGTTGCCTTATTTTTCTGCATATACATACATGTAGGCACCAAAAGCGTGTAGCCGCTAAGATGAGTGTAGCATTTGAAAATTGGTTAATTTCACGGTTGAAGGATTCTGCAAGCGAAACCAGAGCACTTCTCCGGATTTAAATCATGAAATCATAAAAAAGTACACAAGTTTAAGTATACAGCAGAGGTTGTTTAAATCGGACTTTGTTTGAAAATTGACAGAGTACACCCCCGACTTTTCAAGAGACCAAACACCTCGTAGTGCAATTAAATTACAAGTGTTCACACCTCCAGACATATTTAACTTAATAAAAAAGATATACCAAAGAAAACCTTCTCCGTCATATGGAGGTGATATGCTCCATAAAATGTTCCTCTCATCATTAACAAACTGCAATAATAGCACATCAAAGCATTATTCAGTGGCTGAACTCTGAAAATATATTCTCCACTTCATAAACAAATTGTCAAAAAAAAATTCATGCATCTCGAATAATGCATCATTGTACAACCTACGTCATTCAGACTTGCATTGCATTTCTTCCAACGACTCTCGTCCATCCAACATTCTTCCCTGCTTCTTTTAACTTTAACCATATAAACCAAACTCTGACAAAACAGAGGCTGCGCAATTTTAAGGTATTTTTCAAGCTTAGCAACTTCATTCCATCACTCACCTTTTTTCATTCATTTATGAGAATACCCACACCCCCGAAACCTACCCAACGTGTCTTCACAATAAAGGTTAAGGATTTATCTCAACAGCGAGAATATCTCTCTCTCTCTCTCTTGTCTAATTTCCTGCACAATGGAATGAGCTCGCCTTTACTGCCAAGCCTTATTCCATTCCATCGCCCGAAGGAGGATTTCTTCTCTCTCTCTTAACTCAACTCAATGGACATAAGAGCAAATATTAGTGCATCAATACTACCACCAAGCACCAGCCACTTACGTTTTTTGCCCTGAGTCAGAGGATACCACGGATTAAGTTGAGTTCATTCATAAAAATTCTTTTTTGGACAAGGAGAGAGTTACGATATACGACGAAGAATGCTTGTTGAAGGAACAAGGAATGTTTTAGGGAGAGAGAAAAGGTTCTCTCCTCTCTCTCTCTTGTGTTGCTCATAATGAGCGTGTCAGTAGCTGGAGCACAGGTACAACTGTAAACAACGTGAGAAGGGGAAAGAAGAAGGCGAAAGGAGCAACAGGTAGCATGCTTGTTGATATTATTTTTGTAAAGGCCGACTCAATCATCATTACTCATCACGCAACCACCGACCCATCTCAACCCAACTCTCTATTCTATCCGTATCATATTCTCAAAAATCTCAAGTGTAAAACTCTAACAAACATTTCTGGACACATTTATGCTCCTTTTTTCCTCCTTTATGTCGTCGTCCAGTTGAACGAGTTCCCCTTACATATCCAAATCACTTAAATTCAAATATATAGTCTCTTTTGAAATCATAAAATTCTTCTCGCGATTCTCTGAAAAAACAGCGCCATTATTCTTCTTGGGCTTCGCTGACCCTCATGTAACCTTTTCAAATTGACATGTTATTAAGTTGCAGAAAGGCAACGAAACATCGTTACTCTCATTAATCATAATATTTACCGAAGCAGAAAAAATGTTGCCAATTCCAGAGACTCTCTTACTATGTAACTCTACTCAGGAACTCTCGATAAAGTTACCAGTATTTATTTACGTCTAAAATATTCGTGTCTGCGCAAAAAAAAATCCGCATACTGGAGAGTTACCGGATTCGCGGAATCTGTGATATATGATAGAACATATCAGTTGTATATCGTTTTCAAATGCCAACTTAGAACTCGAAAGCGAATCTATATAGTTTTAGCATCATTTTGTGCATATAAAATGCAATTTCTGGAATCAAGTTTCATCGATTTGTATCCAACAATCTTGTTCTCACTTCGAATCAAAAGATCACTACCACACATCCCATGCCTGAATGTGTGTGGCTTCACTGTGCAACTCAATACTCTTTTGATATTTATACGAGTGTTCTGGAATGTGTTAACATTTGATCTAATCTGAAACAAAACTTGACTGTCCAACACAAAATGTGGTCTTGGTCAACCTATTACATTGTAAGTCTCAAAAATCTAATGCGCACATTTGCTGCACATTCCAGTTCCAGAGATTCCAGTCCAGGCGCAGTATTTTTCCTCAAACTATTTCCTCTTTCTATTGAACATGAGAGGGAAATGGAAACTGAATCATGTGCACATGCCACTGTAAGTACGCAGTTGTGATTGTGACATGTGTGGCATATGTGGAAGTCCCCTTCGAAAAAATGAAATCTCACTTGAGAGATTTTCATCTGTTTCCTCCTTCCCAAATTAACAACTCGGCTCTTTTCTTTTCTACCTTGATTTTTAGCGGTATTTCTTTCTTTTCTTTATCTCAAAACAAGCTGGCAAAAGTACTCTCAAAACAAAAAATCTAAGGGTCTGCAGCAGGCACAGGGACACACACACACACATGTTCTCTTAGATCATCATCATCATTCATAGCGCACGTTTCCAATATGTTACACATCCTGTGCACAATAATCCCAACTAACTTCCACTCCACATGTCATACAAAATTCCCATTAGCATTCCTATTTTCTCACCGCAGCTGGCCTAATTGTCCGAAAGTATATGAACATTAATAAATCTCCACAGTGAAAACATTATGCAACATTTTTTGGTGCCCTTCGCACTCCACTGGACTGAGTAGCTTTTTGGACTCAACTCAATATGAGTTGAACATTACACATATTTCATGAATGAACTCTTTTCGTTCCTCGTCCATTCCATGTGCAAACGAGAGAGAAAAGAGCAACAGTCGCATTTATTCAAATGGGAGCATCCTGTACATATCCTGCTTTTTCCTCTTCTGACACTCCCACACACGACACTTCTTTTTATACATTCTTCTTCACTCTCCATACGTCCACACACACACACGACACGAACGAAACACGAAACATGAACCCTTTTTTTCTTTCATTCAAAAACACTCTAAGCATCTGATTCAACTTCTCTGTCTCAAACAAAAACATCATCATCATCGTGCATCAAAGTATCAGAGTACCCTTTTGATTATACCTATCTAGCCATCCGGTGTAACTTTCTGGTGTGAGAGAGGGGCCGGAGCCCGGTGAAGAATGAATAAGAATTTCAAGATTAAATAGATTCATCCATGTCCCATATATTCACGCTGGATGCCACAACATGCAACCCTACTTTTTTTATTCATTTTTACCCACAAATCTGATCGGAAGTGTGGTTCCTGTCTCAAGTACACACACATATGAATACGGGCTGAAAAAAAAACTGATGAAGTTGCCTTTTTCAAAAAGTGACGGTCGCCCAGTCAAAAAGAGTATGGGCTAGAACCCTACTCTTCTCTCCCCTCCATGTACTCACCTAATGCACACGTAAGTGAGTGTGTGTTCGGGGTTGTGTGGGATATGACATGCAATACATCATTTTACGATGTCTTTCTTCATTACAACAAACATTTCCTTTTTAAACATTTTCAGAAGGATATTTACTATTGGTCTGATGCATAACCAAGAGGGAGTTCGGTTATCGTCATATTTCACAATTAGTAGTCGTGAACCACTTGACAACAATTAAATGTGACTTGAGCACAGAGATAGATACGACCGCCACCGGATATCACACCTTTCTCAGTTTTGTGTATCTCGAAAGTGGAAATAATAGGAAAATCCATGCGTTTTGTTTGATGTGACAAAATTTATAGTAATTCTTGCTTCCTTCCTCTGACTCCAACACAAAGAAAGGAAGTTGAAACTAACACAAGGAAATGATTCGTGATATTTCATTGACCAAAATTGGGAGAACTGCAACTCCAGGTCCAGACCAGTGACATGACAAGATTATGATTACCCTGATGTGATTATGATGACCACGGAAAGGGCTGGGTCCTGCATGTCCTGTATCCCATGCTTCCTCTCAGGGATCGTCATCCCAGGAGGAAATGAATCATGGAGTGAATTGCATTGTTTGAGAGACTTTTATCCTCTGGTATCAAAAAAGGGTTTGACAGCACAATCCAAGTTTATAATCCTTTTCGGACGAAAAAAAAATACTTTCAATATGGTTAGTTAAATGGTATGAACTTTTGAACTTGTACTGCAGCTGCATATCCTCATCATCCCACACACTGCATTTTTTTGAAGTCAAACTGTCTAGCAGTTTGGGCTCGCCCTGAATCTGAATCTCAGTCGGTGGCCTGTTGGCCGAGTGCAAAAAGAGGATTAAACTTTTCTATTTACGTGTGTTATTGCGCCTTCAACTAGACTCTTAATCTGAGGAAGGAAGAGCTGTAAACGTAAACCGCTCTCCAGCTAAGTATATGCTTCAGCAGAGGTAGGGTCTTTTTGTCAATGGATTTTCCTCTGAACAACTCACACCTTGAAACCCGTCACCTTCAGACAAACTATATACAATTATTGTTATTATTACAGATATCCAAGTGGACACATTTACACTTAATCCTGTGTCGTTTTCATCAAATCACGAAAGCATATTATACATTTAAGGCGCAGATGTTACTGGATTTGTAATACAATTAGAGAACGTAATCCTCGTTTTTAAATCCCCAATTTCCCGTTTTTCATCGAAATCAATAGAATTGAATGGGATTTGAGAGAAATTGATTCATCGGAAAATTCTCAGATTGGCACGTATTATTCCAAGGATTTTTGGTCATGAATGGGATCACACTACCAATACCAGACCAACACAAATGTACAGAATGAAGTCGGCATGTATTCTCAAGATCAAGATTTGTACTTGAAGTCTCGCAGTCTTATTACGCATGCATCCGGTATTGATAGCTCATCGACACAATACTTCATGGGATGCGGCATATTGGAAGATTTTAAGGTACAAAACTCACGTAATCCTCTCACAAAAATGTTATTCTATTTATTTAAAGAAGAAATATCCGCTTAAATCTTTACTGCTCTTTAGCTCGTCATGTTTGCGTAAGAGAAACTCTCTTCAAGATTTCCTCTCTGAATCACTCATCCTTCTTTGGAAGAAAATCGTGAACAATTACCTAATGCATTTGTAAATATATCTTATACGGGGATTTTTCACACACAAAAGAAAATTTTTGTACAAATTAGGACTAATATTTTTTTGAGAAAGAATATTTAAAAAGAAACAGCAATTTCCATGCGGCACGCATCCCTCCAGAAACAAATCTACATGAAAGTGTGCATGAATGCAGTGTGCGATCATGTGCAGCACATTATCCACCTATTTGCATTTCCATCAAGTTTGTAACAACCAACACCACCTTCGTTTTCTTCCAGCCTCCAGCATCCTTTTTACTATTCTCCTCAAAACTTTTTCTCTTTTTTACAACATTCTTCTTCTTAAAGAATGAATAAACACTTGAGAGAGAGAGGAGAGAGCCTCTGGTCTAGTCTGGTCCAGTAATGATATTCATATATCCTCTACCTTGAAACAAGTATCGTTAATGTGTGTCTACTCATTCATGCATCCCAAACTCAAGCATTTCATACTTGTGCATTTTTGTATTAAAACCTTATGATATTATGATGCTGCACATAAGTACAATCCTGCAGAATATATTTTTCTATATTTTTTGTATTGGAGTTCCGAAGAGCGGAAGAACTGTCACTGACAGACCAATTCTGGTCATTGCATGCACATTCCAATCCATTATTGCCTGCACGCATCGAGAATATCAAGAATACAAGCGAAAGAGTTCATTTTTTGAGGATGTACACCTGTGATCACTAAAGAGCATAAGCATTTGTAGGAAAGAATAATAGCCGTCATAATAACGTGCCCTTTTCTGTTTCCTCTCTCAGCCTTTATGTCAATACATATGCACAAGCACACACACACACAAATGTATTGTTGTTGACTAGTGATTTTCAATTCTCTCCACGAGCTCCATTCTCAAAAATATATATTCTCGAGTCAAGTGTCCGAATTCGATCGAGGTATAAAAATACATGGAATGGACGCCGCATGCAGACACATATATGCCTCTTGCTTCAAACTGACAATCTATCATAATCGCACAGTTAACAAGAATGGAAAAGTTTTTTAGCATGTGTTTGATAGCTGTGTTTGATGTGATGGAATGAATGATTCTGTGTTGCATACTGCCTGCATACATACAAGTCCAGTCCAGCACAAGTCCAACAGAGAGAAAGGGCGATGTCGGTTTTTCATTCTCATTGTCGTGTCGATTATGTTTGTGTGTGTGTCTCCTTATTCCTAGAGAATCGCACAATGTATGTATGTGCTTTTTTCGTGCTATTTTTACTTGCTACGAAATACAGCACATCATCCATCATGCTGCACAGAGTATGAGAGAGTCGTCGCTTTTTTAGTGCGGTCCGCGATCCCCGACAAGCGCACAATTGACCTGAAATGTTCACCTCGAACAAAGTTAGCGTTCGATTTCTTCCTGCACGGAGGAGAGTCCGGCCGAGACAATGCAATGAGAGAATGAGACACTGAAGATGAGAGTAAATTTTCTTTACAGAATTTTTCTCCCTATTTGTCGGCATCAAACAAAACTCCTAATCATTTACATATCGATCCTCCAAGGAACATAGCGCACACATCAAATCATAGCCTCAGCAGAGATTCAAATTCAGCGACTCATCATCATTGCGTCGAACGAAAACAAGAGGAGATTGTAATCGCTGCGTATGCGGCTCTAATACACAAATCAACGAAAAAGGTGATTACGAATGGTGATCGGTTATATGTCGTCCTTATTCCCTCTTCATGTTCATCATCATCTTTTGAAAGGGCTGACCTCCTGGTGATATCTTGAAGAAAGTTATGTCTCTCTTCTCCGCTTCTCTTGCATAAGAAAAGGAATCCATGCATCACGCATATTTAAAAGATCATAATGCAGGTCAAATCTCTCTTTAAATACGATCGATACTGGGAATGCCCAAATGATTATGGTCGTGCAGTGCGTGAAAATATTCCCTTCTTGGAAAAAATAAGTGGAATGTGGTGAAATGGTGAAAGGAGCAAATAAGTGATTATAATATTTAAATGTGACTTTCGAGCAATAAGCAATCAAATCTAAAAGAATTTCTCAATCGATAAAAATATACACTTTCTGTGGAAAAAAGTCATAAATCAAATTCGGTATCATCTTCACTTTAAATTTAAAATTCTTAGTTTTATCTCTCCGAACAAATTTGTAAGCAGACCAGTTCCATTAGATTGCACATGCATCTTGATAATATCTTCAGACATTTTTATGTCATTTTAAGGAGAAAATTTTGTATATTATCAAAAAGGGTTCCACCGTTCCACTTTGCCACCCTTCCAACACACTTGAATATCTACCATACCGCTGCCGTCATAACATCCATGTCTCACATGCGATTAAGCAACAAGTCAACTCATATCATCGTTATTATCATTCCTTATCGCATGACATGATTATTCTCAAGAAGGGGCACTTTGCCGTATCACACGATTCATGTTGTTTAAAAAGATTTTATATTTTACGACTGTAACTCATTCCCCTTCTCCTCTCTTCAGTTTTTTCCACAATTACTGAGCTTACTGAAACTGAACCATGCAATTATTGTACTTTATGAACTGCTATAAAAGTTGTTCATTTTGTCCATTCGAAACTCTGGAGAATGGAAAAGGGATCCTCCTCATCATCCCAACTTTATTCAATCTACAACATCAAACTATCATGTCCTCCTCTTGTCCTCCTTTTCTGCGGTACGATGATGACAATGACAATAGCCCCAAAGGCTCCGGTCGACGTCGATGAGAAGGGAAGAGCGAAATTAAGTAAAACGACGGAAAGTGGAGAGGCAACGACGGAAGTAATTTGACAAGTCAGCGAAGCAAGCAGTTGAGTAAATTTTTTTTCCACAATTTGTGTAATAATGTTGTCTACGTGAGCATGAATCACTAAACTCACAAAATGATCGCGATTGGACCAAGGGGATGAGGTACGAGAGAGAAAGAGAAGACTTTCGACAAAAAGTGTCATTGTTCACAATCGCAATTGACGAGGATATATACGAGGATACAATCCTGTATACATGCAGAATCAGTCTGAGAATCTGAAGGAATTTGTTGACTCACGTCACTCCCAGAGAAATGTTTAATTGTGTGAAAAAACGCTCGTGAAAAATGCTTTTTGGAGACAATCTCAGAACAAATCATGGACATGTTTTCGAATGTGTCGTTCTGTCAATGAATGAGCAAAATGGATGAGAATTTCACCTGCACGTCTGCACACATACAACAAAAAACATAGCCTTAAATATATTTAGAGACCATAAAAGTTCAGAGCATAGTGAGCAAGGTTAAAGTATTGAAGTTGACACAAAAAACTGTAAATTGCAATTATAAGTAATACGCTTTGTGCTACAAATTATTAGCTGTTGATTTAGAACGAGTGAGAGAGAGTATCATCATCATTCATTGTTATTTTTTGATCCAGAAGCACACGCTGTGACTTTTTCTCAAAACTATTCTACTTTTTTTTGGAAGCAACAGGAGAGTTGGTGGAATAGTGATGATGATATGCATGCATGAGTGACCTCAGTCAGTCCTGCAATCAGTCGAGTTTCAGTAGACACATTATTAACATCAAAAGAGAACAAAAGGAGGCAGTCAAACAACACGACTCGAAAACTGAAACACTCCAGTTTGAAAAATGTGTATGTGTGTATCTCTTCTGTGTGGACTATGTGCATGAATGTTTTTTTTTGTTTAGCCAAGTTGTACATGGGGCATGAGACAATGAGTGAATGACAAACAAATAAAAAAATCAAGCAAGCCAAACTCCATCCCCCATCCCTTGGAATCATCCTCGTCCACAAATGTGTACTGCTTCAGCTTCGCCACATATCGCCATCCTCCCATCACATCACACACACATACATCCCAATAGTCAGAGCAGAGATCAAAACTGAAACTCAGCCTGGGGAAAAATCCTATAAAATATATTTTTATGTACGGGAGTGGAGATCGAGTCGCTACAAGGGATATATAATGGATGCTATGAATGATCAACTTCCGGTGGAAACTCGCGCACACATCTCTCTCAACTCTCAACTCGTCATCCAGTTTATATTGTTATTTCCCCTAAAAAAATGTGTGTACCATTCTTGTCCGCAACACTCAACTCATAAAATGTTTATTTTTTACAAAAAAAAATTATTTTCAAACTTTTTTTCTATTTTTACCTGGATTTGGTCAGCACAGTATGCCGAGCAGCCTTGGTCCAACTCCCTCAACATCATTGTGAAATTGAGTAATTGATGATTGTGCAAATGATGGGGTCCTCCATACAACTCAAGGTGTGTTGTATGCAACATATTGTTCCCATTAGAGCTACTACCACTACGTCGTCTACTAATTGCATTCAATTGTTGCTCCGACGGAATGGGCTCCCGAACGTGATTCCCACTCAGGTGATGTGCATTGTTATTGTCATTGTCCAAACCTGGCAGAATGTCATCGTGATGATGATCCTGGCCGTGGTCGGGGGACGAGGGACTCAATGAGTTCACCTCACTCCCTCCTCCAACGGAACTACTTCCTCCCAATCCCATTCCAGATGCGAGGAAACACTGGAGGAGGAGGAGGAGGAGCGTTATTCCCAGGAATAATATTGAACTAGAGTTACCCACTTTGCATTCTTGGCGATAATAATGACGACGATGATTCCTTAGAAATGAGTTAAGTTCTCGACGTATTGTCCTCGTGAGCCAGGTATTTGGATAATTTGTGCTTTCGCTGGGATCAGTCGAGTCCGATTCATCCATTTGTGCATGCCTGGTACAGGTGCATGTTGGCCTCTGCCAAGTGCACCTGCTCATCGAAGCCACCTCCATTTCCATTTCTATTTTTTCTTCGTCAACAGAAACTTTCTTTCTTTACATTTTTGACTTTTTTATGCATTAAAAGTGCATCGCGTACATATTTTTTTTACAAATCCTCGTCATCCTCTCAGTCTTCGTCATTCCGATCTTAATCATTATAAATCAGTTCATTCTTGGTATTTAATTATACTTTGTTAGGCGAGCAGAAAATGCATTTCAATTTGCACTTCAATTGCAAAACCTTTGCAATTTACACACATTCACACCACAAAAAATGATATCCATTTAAAGGTTTGTTTTTTAATTTCCAACTCCGTTAACTATCTTTTCCTCCATTCATCTGACAAAAGTGTTTTGTGTCCTTCCTCATTACTTCTCTGAATGAACTACTGCACTGCATTTTGCTATTTTATCTTCTTCGGATGAGAAAAACCCGTAACTATTTCCCACGAGAGGAGACTCGACGTAAAATATGTGCCTTTTCTTTCTTTCTTCTAATCTTTATCGGCTAAATGAAATTTCACTTTATGATAAAGTTGTCGTACAAACCATATCGTCTGCAAAAGTCCAATATATTATTGAAGCTTTCTTAAACAAAAAAGCTGTACAATGTTTTGTTTTCTACTCTATCACCACATTTAGATTATATAGTATGAGCATACATAAGAAAAAAATAAATTTACAACTTATTTTATACATATTGCATTTGTGATTTTGTCTTTTATTCCGTTTCCGGATGGGAAGTGCACTTCTTACATGATTTCTGCTGATACACATATGCGTCTGTGTTGGGCTTATAACGTTTATGAAAAACTTCCGGAAAATATTACCCTTTGCTGTTTGCCCATTGTCACAGTTTTTATTGAGCATAAAAAACCACGCGAATAAAATATATTTTTTTGTTAAGTTTTTTTTTTGTTTCAGCCGGCTTCAGCGATATATTTTTTGCTAAACACTAATTATTGTGATTATAAACCACACACGAGCACAGCAGTCCATTTTTTTTCAAACTTAAACTTGAGAAGAATAAAAAGAGGCAAGGTTGTCGGTTATATATACTTGTTGTTGCTTCACGTAGGTCTCAAAATCAAAGTCATTGCTCCATTACGAGAGACGAAGGAACAGAGTAATAATTACGCTTGTCGTTTCAATTCTCTCATTACATTCTGACTCTCTGAAGAAATAACAACAATGACGAAGAAGACGAGGCACGTTTGGACGATGTAGCGGAGGGAGAGGGTAGTTTAATAATAGTAATCACATTTGAGGAACAAAAGAGATTTTATATGTCATTTCTCTCGTAGTTCTCTGAAAAATGTCATTACCTTTGCACACCGTCACCACTGTCAAGGGAAAGCTCATCTAAATATTGATTAAAAGTGTGCGAAGAAGGGAGGAAGGTAGATGAGGTTGTTTTGCTGAATACTTAATGCTAATTGGATTTTAATTTGTTTATCTCCTGTTGCGCATTACTGATTTCGTAAGAAGACACATTTGGACACACAGACACACAATTTCATGAATATATCACACTTTTGTAGGAACACTGGAGACAAACTGGAATGTGTTTTCACTACCACACACCACCGCCACCAACAAAGCAATGAAGCTCTCTTCACATATATTTTTTTCATGAAAGAATTGTCTTTGTTCGGACACCTCTTCTTATGATAAATTTTTCATAAGCGTCTTTTTATTTTCCTTCTTCAAACTTTTCCTCTCAGTTTCAAGTGTTTATACTCCAGACTGGAGAAGGCTACTGGAAAAAAGAGGCTTTCGGAAAATAAATAAATAAGATCCAGAGAAAATATCTTCTTTTTACTCCGTTAATCCTCCCGATATTTTTGAAGGAAACAATGTTTATTCTTGTACTTAAGCAGAAAAGGAAGCCCTTTTTGGAGAATGAGAAAAGGCTACGGAGATGCTGGATCGGTGGTCTTGGTCTCATGAATGAAACAAGGGTGAGAGAAGAGGTAAAGCAGAAGACCTCTCCATGAACGTGCGTGTCTCTCTCTCCTCGTCCAAATACTGACTGAGTGACGGATGATGGGAAATACTACCAAAAAACGAGAGAAGACCTTTGCTCCTCATCTCATCTGGAGAATATTAGAACGAGGCAGAGTGATGATCAGGTTGAAGTTAGTTTTGTGTATGTGTTGCTTTCTGTTTCTGCCTATAAACCTCTCTCAACTCTCAACCCTCAGGAAAAATGTATGGCTTTTAGAGAAGTACCGATGAGAATGCAGTGGCGTATGCCAATGTTGTGTACACTTGTGTACAGAAGAGTGGTTTTCGGGAAGGTACACCAGGACTAGGAGGACCTGTGTACTCTCCTTATGCATTTGGTGGATTGAGGATGTTTCAACTGAGAGAAAGATGAGTCGCTCCTCATCTTGCTTAAAATCCTCGCTTTTGTGCCAGAGAGAGAGAGAGAGTTTGGTTGGATTTTTTTGTGCATGCTAAATAAACTGCTTTCGTTAGTTACTAACATTTTTCAATGCTGGCATTATTTTTCCGCTGGGCTTGAATCTGACTCGCCCTACTAAAATTTCCTATTGAATGGATACTCTGATCCTGATGATGACAAGAGTGAACAACACACTTATACTCTTTGATTTATATTATTACCTTCAATTACATGTGCAAAGTTGGAGTTTTAGGAGGAAAGCTTGCAAAAATGCAATTTTTTCGAACTTCCAAAATCTAAACGAGAGAGACACACAAAGGAGAGATGTGTGATGTGATTCACGGATTTTTAGCTTGTAGATAGATACGTATCCAGAGTCATTATGACCACGACACCGTGGTCCTGTCCAGCATTTAATCAAATCGCTTTATTTGAGTTGGGTGGAGTAGACAAAAAAATTCGAAATTGATAGAACGTTCGTAGAGAGAGAGTGTTCATCCTCCTGTTCTTTTTTTATTTTGGGTGTCCCACGTTTTTTAGTTAAAAGGGCCGTTAGACTTATTTCCTCCTTCGAACGCATCGCATTTGCTTCTCTCTGTGAGAACTGAATTGACAGGTGACAATGACAGGGAACAATCCTTAAGATATTCACATACGCATACCTAATCCTATTGTAATTCTTTCAACAAGTCTAGTCTTCCTCCCAACATGAGAATTCTTTACGAATCAAAGCTCTGTGATTTTGAAGGATTTGCCGTCTTCGAACTTGAGACTTCTTTGAGAACCGAGCAGAAAAAATAAGACTTTAGACTTGGATATGAACTGTGAAGGTGTGCATCATTGACAAGTGGATCGCAAAGCTGTAAATAAAAAAATGAAGTGAAGAAGGCAGGGAAAAGAACCTGGGAACGACTATAACCAAAAACCACACACCGAAACACAAAACAAGAGCACATACATTTATTTATTATATAAGCGCTCTGAAATATTTCAACAGAAAGGAATCTGATCCTCTCTGACTCCCATCAATTAACCCCTGACCACTTCCTAAAAAGGACTGAACAAACTTCTGGATCAGACACTGAACCGTCATAATAAATACATCAGGAAAGGAAAGCAATCAAAAAAGTCCTTCACTTTTTCTCTCTCTCCACAATAGTCAACTTGTGAAAATACTAAAATGCAACACCAGCAGCATATAGGATAAAGGCTTGTCGGGATCCTTCACTTTGTCAAATAAATTCTCCAAAAGTTTACTTTTTACTATTTCCAAATATGTACGTGTGCACATATATTTGTTAAGTTGCAAAGGTGAGCGACGACGATTCAGAAAACAAAAAAGCAAAGAACTCGTTTTCTCTGGAGAGTCGAATTTTTTCTCTCTTTCAAAAACATACCAAAATAATCTCAGTGTTCCGTTTGACATTCCAACGGAGAAGGTATAAGAACCTTTAAGTGCAATTAGCATGCAAAGGAGAGCACACACATAGACACACTCGATGTTTTTTGAAATCTCAAGATTTACATAAAATCGTTTTGTATACTCGAGGGAGATGCATTGCACACCTATTACACTTGCACTTGCACCCAATAATTTCCTCTGGAGAAAAAAATTATTTACCTGGAGAGATGCAATCATAATCATATTATTTAGTGTGTAGATTTTTTATGGCAGTGTTATTATTGACATCGTGTGGCATCATGGCCTGGATATTTAGGCCAAAGGAAATTTCAAAGGGCGAGAATGTATTCTTCAAATAAAGTAATTATAGAGAGAACTTAAAGTACAGCGTAGTAGGTATATTAGTTGTATGCATATGTATATGGCTTCATACCTTCAGGACATTCACGAAAGCCACGCATAAATATACTGCAACACGCATATGTATTCACAGAGCTTAAATACAGAACCTCGATTCGATCATCTTCTTCTCCCTTGTTCCATTCAACTTTTGAAGCCCAACCCTAGGAATAAAGTCAGAGCCAAAAAAAAATCAGTTTTGATTTTAAGTAAAGCTTTCTTTGTAAAGCTTCACTTTAGAGTCAGCTTTTGGCTTTCTGGTTCAATGAAATGGTTAATTGATGGAAATGTATGCAAGATTCTCTTGTTCGATGGTGGAACTTTATACGTAATTCTGTGTACATATATTTTTTGAAGAAAAAAAGTGGTGAAATATCCTCGGGTTGAATTGCTCAGCTCAGGTGTGTGTTCTTCTTTTTCTTGTCTCGGTGAGAGAGAGAGAGGGGAGCTTTATGATAGCGCACTAGAAATCCATTTTCTTAGGCGAAATCACACAACTTGCTTTTACACTCTTATCTAGAGTGTATGCTTATCACGAGAGAGAGAGAGAGAGATGTGTGGTCACTAAATTTTTATGTGGAGGTCACTTTTCCCTTTTCAATTTTATACACATGCAATTATCAACAATGTGTGTTTTATACGGGTGGTCCTCCGTTGGGCAGTTGAGAGAGACCTAATAAACATCATCATCTTATCATATCAACTGACAAAGTTGAGCTATTCAAATCGAAATAGTTTGCGGCACACTAATAACCAAACCAGCAGCTCATTGTCAGTAGAACTAGTCAAGTTCAAGTTTGTTTTACCAAAAGGAAAAGGTAATAAATGTAGGGAATTTTTTGCGAGTAACGAAATCTCAACGCTGAATTTGTTGAGCCAAAAAAAATGTTGAGGGGGAAAAGAACAACCTGTTGATTTCAGTTGCATTTTTTATGTCGGAGCCAAGTCCCCTGTTCCAATATGGAACAAAAAGACAATAGCAAAGTATATGATCTTGTGTTGGGATGGTTGACAGGAAGTGAGGCATGAGCCCGAGCCCTCTCCTTTTCAAAGCCGACATCCTTTCAGTATAAACCCTCTCCCCTTATCTCCTTCCAGAAACGGTTTCACGTGAATCATCATTTTTATTGTTCATTTTCCATTAATAGCGATACGGAGAACATTATTGCATAGTTCACCCTTTCATGCTGTTATATCGTCCTCCCTCACTTCCATTCTCACAATTCTGCCCAACTTTTTTTCATATGCCTATCGACATCGACAAATATTTCTGCTGTTGTCTGTTCATAGATTTTGTCTTGTGTTTTCGATGAGAAAAAATCAAGCTAATCAAAAGTTTCCTGTTTTCTACTCGCTCATACAGAATGAACCATAAATCCTATATATATAATTCTTTTACCCATATATCACCATATGTCGCTCTTTCTACAAATCTGAATCAGAAATATATACTTGTTGCAAGTCAGAGTCACGGCGCTCTGCTCCCCTCTAGCAAATGTCATTATCATTGACAATGTTGTAATTAGCATCCTCCCTTCACATGAGAGCATCCTTCATCATCCTCAACTAATTCATATCGGCTACAAACATTGTTACATCATTGAAAGGAAACTTCCTCCAATTCACGTATTGTTCCCTCGTTAGAAAAAAAATCAGTCATGATGAATCCTCTTCAAACAATCAATCACGTAACCGGCTTGATTGTTCACTACCGGCGAACAAGACGAGTAGTCAACTCGGATAAGAAAAAAGGAAAAAGCCGTCAATCAAAAATCTGCACTTGACTTATGAACTTTTGCTGGTGCGAATTGTGATTGCGCATAAATTTATTACTTGCCTTTTTCTTAATGAATTGTCTTGCTTATGTGATAATTTGCGAAATTGTTCGTACCTTAACCACCACCTGTAATTAATGTTGACTCTTTTCACACTAATGACGATTAGGGAGCGCATAACCTTACATGAACAAACGAGACAAAAATGGGAAAAGGGAAATCACGTAATTTCTAATTGTATTTTTATGTTTTCACTTGAAAAAAAAAACGTGTCGCATAAAAGGTAACGATCTTGCTCGGTCACATCACAGAGGTATTACTTAATCAGATATTTTTGAAAATAGTGTGAATTTGCAATTTTTGCAATTCCTAATTGGCATATAGGTATAGTTTATATTTAGGTATTTCCATAGATGGTAATAGTAAATAGATGGAGTTTTCCTTCACAAAATGAACGCAAAGACTGTGATTATATTTTTTATTGA
>JAQFZW010001034.1:0-34954 GCA_034687055.1 Heteromurus nitidus | reverse complement strand
AATGATGTTATGATGACACACACGCACGCACGCATGATGCACATAAAACTGTCAAGCGACCAGAGTGAGGAAGATATCCTTGGCACAACTTTTTCATGAAGCCTGTTGCACACTCTCCTCACCTCCTTTCTTCCACCGACGAGCCGATACATGTGCAGACGAGGTTGTCGTGTTTATCATTGCATTTACACCACGCATATTGCATGCAAGACGCAGGATGAAGTTGATGATGATGATGAGAATTTGAGGAAGCTGCCTGAAGCAAGACGAAAAAAAATCACGGCAACAACCCAGCCAAAGTCTGAGTTATTTTTTTTTGCTAGACGCATCACAAAACGGGTACTGCAGTGCAAGTGGGAGCATATAACTCTCTTAAGAGAGAGAGAGGCTTCGGTACAGTCCACGTTGCATGATTAGCGCTGTTGTTCTTGTTATTGTTATTACAATTTCTCTCTTCTTTTCTACCATATGACATCCCATTGCAAGAACGGATGAATCATACGCATCTCGTGTGTACATACATGCGTTTATGATGAAGGTAAAATATCGGTGGTGTGTCTGTTCACCTTTTTTTCCTTCAGCTTTGTTTGCTACCCCTTTCACACGTGGTAATACGTCTGGTGATTGCACGAAGGAGATATACATATAACCAAACCACACATCTACATATGCACTACTCTCGCGAAGAAGCATTCACTAAACTTGGAGGTTACATCATGAACTTGATGAGCTAGCAACACAAATGATGTTACTGTTATTATTACAAACGATAACATCACATAAACTATGCATGTACAAATGCACATCGTACATGCACAGCTCTAACTTACGATTGGGATTTGGTATAAGAGATACGAAATTGATTTGTTTTACGCCCATGATCCTTATAACAGCCAACATCATGCGTTATTCTTATTGTTGTCATTTGTCATTTCTAGGAAATTACTTCGAACATTAAACTCCTCGCAACACACGAAAAAGCATCCTCTTTTTGAGCAAGAAGAAACTGGCGAGTTTGCTAATATATCACCTCCAGAGAATATGTATTTACTACTTTTGACAATTTATACTGAATCTGTCTTCGCCTCTGGTTGGATAAAAGCATTTGTTTGATTGACATAGTTCATGGTGGCATCAACGGCTTCACTGGGAGAGAAGCAAGAAAAAAATTTGGTACGCCATGGAGTAAACGCGAGTCATATTCCTTAAAGGAGATGGGACTTGCACTTACTCGGAAGTGCGTGGAGAGGAGTTTTCAAGACTTATGGCAAACTTAAAAAACACACTTCTTCTCCGAAAGAACTCCAAAAGTTCAAACAGTACAACGTATAATGCACCCCCAAGAAACAACCTGGTACCTCATTAGAACTAGAGATGTACATAATGTATATGTGTAGGTATAAGTAAATACTACAGATATAACAACGCGTTATGCGTTTACATACTCCTGAAAGTGGCAGACACACATGCGATGTGAACTTGTGAGTTTCAGATCAGAGACAGCGAAAATGAATTTAAGAGAAAGGGACAAGAGGGTGGATCGACAGGGTTACTTTAGATCTTTTTTTACTGCTTCACAAGTGGTAACGAGTCTCTGTTGTATAGCTAACTGGAAACGACACACATCCATTTCGGATTCAACAGCGACTCGCGTTGTAAAAAAACGGTATGTGTGTGTGTGAAGTACATAGGAAATGTATCCAGTGTTCGATTAGACAGCAAAGCACTTTGTGTGGATGACAAAAGGTTGAGCAGAGCGAGAGCATCAAACATGTGTGAAACTCATTCTCTTACTTTCTACATACATTAGTTTAGTTTAGTATGTATCATATTATTTCAAAGACGGTAAAATGCATTGTGATGTTATGAAAGGATGCTAATAAAAATAAGACACTAATAATCACGAACTCTGTGCATATCATCATTTCTAGTAAAATATTAAACGAGAAATATGGTCGCTTACATGTATTGAAATCATAACTTGCACAAATGAAAACTCGAAAGTTTAAGTGTTCCTTTTATGACTTTCTTGTTGTGGTTTTTTTGTGCAAGGTGAAGTTACTGGTAGATTATCTTCACAGCGTCAGTCCTGTGGCTGAGATACTTTTTTGCTTTTTCGCAGCTGGTTTCTTGGTTGGTGGTAGGCTTCTTGGTCAGTCCACATGAACATAAATAAAAAGCTTATAAGGGTTTTCCACCGTTCCTCATGTCCAGCACATTGGAGTACATGATACAAAAGTTTGGAACACGATATCTGCTCACGAGTGAATGTTTGCTACACCGGAACACAATGATACACTTTGCAATTTACAATTGGAGGTGAACTAAAATATGGTGCGGGTTTATAGACTAATGCCGACAATTGCAAAACTACATTTTCGAAACACACGTACACATACTTCCATGTCTACATTTAGTTAAATTATGTGTAACTTTTGACAGATTTCAGGAACACGATTTGAGCATACGCACAATAATGAAAGGTTTTATCAGTTTTATCCGAACACGAAAAAATCCTCTTGAGTCTTGGCGACCTCATGACAAGAAAAATTCCTCCAGCAGGATTCTTGAACTTGTGATCTCACAATGAGGACTGCTTGACTGCAACTAAACGAAAACGAGACGAACCTAACTTTTAAAAAAAATATTCCCTTTCTCGTCTCACGAAGAACCACAAACTTCCCTTGAAAATACTCACAGGAAGAAAAAGATCCTTGCAATGTCCATAAAGAACCTTTTCTTTACTATTTTTGTGCACACATATCCAACAGTTAACAGGATCACATCTTCGAGAGAGAAAAACTTGGAGTGATGACGATACTGAAGAGGGATACTTTGGTTAGAATGGAAGAATTTTGATCCCAAGTTGCCCTACATGAAGCATGCACACGTATTGTGCAATCGATCAGTTGTTAAAAGGAAAGAAAAATGATCTTATAGATAAACTCGGAGTTATATAGGAATATGACAAACCTTACATGTTCACCGTTTATAAATATAAACTTTGACGAATGGAAGCCCAAACGGAATGATTAAGCTTGCGAAGCAAGCTTGATGCACAATGGAACAGGGAACGATCTACAGGTAAAGATTCTATCCCTACACACGGACTTGCGCATACCTACGCAAGTACAAAGTTGGATATAATACCTTTTTTTACCTCATGCAATTTTTCCTATATATTTTTTCTACCTGGCAATATGAACTCTATTTCAAGAGAGGAAAACCTTTTTAACGAAAGTAAAACATAAATAACCCTGATGAGATTTCCTTGTTTGGGGAGAACAAAGTTTCCCAACAAAAAATGCCCATAGTACACACGAGATTATAAACCTGCACAAAAGCTGATTGTTTCAAGAGAGACAAATTTCCTAATTACCTCACTCACGATCAGAAGTCCTCCGTTACTAGTGATAAGGGTCCTTCCTTAAAAAAAATGCGTGCCGTCATATTACCACTCGCTAACTCGATATGATTTAGAGCACTTTTTTTGAAGAGCACAGTCTAGGGGAAGCTGGCTTAGACTAGTTTGATGTTCGATATAAAAGAAATGCAATGCTTATCTGTATGTATACCCATCATGGAAGAATATGCACCGAAAAGAAGCTATTACTGACACGTCTTTCTTCCCATCCTGGATAGCCCAAGAATGTACCGAAGAGAAGACAAGCACTCAAAGATATGATGCACCTTTAGAGCTCTCAGTTTGGATCTTTACTGGAAAATGAACACTTGTCAAAAACGAGTACCTAAAAATAGAAATAAACGCGTCCTGTGAATCTAAGGGAATCTTTCGTGATTCCTTTTCCCCAAATGTTTAACCCAGTACTTACATGCATGTCGTACTGACGATTTGTGTTCAGTTCGTTGTTTTACCGTTAGAGAGAATTGTTCGTTTGAAATATATATATCAACAATGCAGTTGCAGTTGGGCTCTTCTTTACTTACTAACGATAAGTGTGTGTTGGCGGTTTTACATTGACAGTTCGATCTTTAAGGAAATAAACTTCTTCCCATAACTTTGGTGTATCTGATTTTGAAGCCTGAATAGAGTCACAGAAAGCGTAACAGTGTAATTCAATATGAACTTCACCTTCTATCTATTAAAGCTGATGGAAAGATGCTTGAGCATATCATCACAACATTGAACATGCACGCGGCTGCTGTTTTTACCACCACCACCACCACTGCTCATCATGCGGCAATCAGTTGAGCTACTCACAAAATCATTCACAATTTTACCACCACCACCACTGTAACTTCAGCATATATGCAAGACGAAGGCAGCCTAGTATGTAAACGTCAAAAGTTACGCATTATAGACACAAACCCTGATGGGATTTTTGTTCAGATGAAAAACAAGAAGCATGCTTGGTCCTCCAGAAAACCAGACATAACAAACGTCTCTGTCAGGGAAGTTGCGTATTTAGAACAACAGACTACGAAGTAGACTGAGAAACCCTTCACATGCTTTGGGTACATGAAAAGCAGACAGTTTTTTGTCACCTTTTGCGGCTGATGTTACTTCTTGAGATGTTAGGTACAGTGTCATGAGTCAGAATAACGGTTATAAGCTTAACAATATATTTATAACTTATCTGATTTTATTTGGCTTGATTTTTACTTTGTGTTAAATTCCAAAAACACACGTGGTTCATGTATCCAATCCATCCTGCGTATATGCCAATAAAATCTCATGACTTATAATTTCCTTTCGCGAATATGTATACCTCCGAACATAATCCCAAGTTTGATCAAGTACTAAACGATCAATTTGGAAGTAACATGATGTACATTAGCAAAGGAAATGCTGCTATTGTGACTTTTATAACTTTTATATTTCTTTTAACGTTATTGTTCACTCAGTCAGGAAGGAAGCCAATTTTGTACGCGTCACCCATCATACTCTGCCCTTTGTATTTTGACATTTCATATAATCCATTAAGAAATGTAATCTTTGAATTAGTTTTTTACACCAATTATTTTCCTGCCTCCGTTACAATACAATCCACAAATTGTATTAACTTCCGCTGACTGCTAGCATGATACCTAATGTATCGACCAGATCATGGTATCGCCTCAGCAGAATCAGTTCTTACAACAAGTCGGTTTGAGCAACAACAAAGCATATGAATGGAAAAGTTGGTATTACCTCAATTACGAAGATCATGATAACTCACAAAACAAGACAATACTTTTCTGTGCAGCAGTAGGTGACTGCTGGGGTCGTGGGCAATATTTACTTTGTAATGGTGTGGGTGCGGATTCCGGATCCTTATAATAACCAAGACCGATGAACTTAAGTATTGTACGAAATGAAAAGCATTGGACGCGGTGATCTTTGTGTTGTTCGCACAAAGAAAGGGTCCAACAAATTTGTGCTTTACTTGTGGAGCTTCTTTTCTTCATATTTCACACCTACCCATTAATAATGACATCTAAAGAAATGAAGAAAAAAACCATCAACGCTCCATTCTCATTGTCGAAAATGCGAAGTCTTTGTCTGTCCATTCTGTTCTGTTGTCTCCTCTATATTCGGTATTCCGCTGTCAATGATAATGATAAGTAATGTTACAAAGCTGGGCACAAACATGCATCCTTCTTAAAAGTCAGACATTTTTACTGACTGTTGTAACTGTGTTTCCAGTCATATTCAAGAGATACAAGCTGGTCGGCAATAGTGTGGACCAAATTTTTATTCTTGTCCTAAGAAAATGCTTCCCTTCAGAGCAGACGTTAGGAAGGTATTGAACGTGTCACGTTCTCCTTCATTTTTTACGATATAAGTTTTATTGGAGATAAGGCATTTGAAATATAAAAAACACAACTGAAATCATGCGACACGGGAAGAATTGTTAACGCTTTCGCTGTCGTTTGAAGGTTTAAATTGAAGTTTTTATGGTACCAGCGTGAACAGCTTTGCAGCTGAAAATCACAGCCACATCAATAAGTCAATAATCGAAACCGAATTGTATCTCCGTCAGAACACTCCCACGCAAATGACAAATGTGTAATTATTTCGTCTCTTTGGAACGATGATGCAAGTAAAATGACACAGCGGTTTGGTCTGCATCGTCAGTTCTCTATTGTCAATCCAGGGCGCAATGCGAAGCACAACATGTATGCAACTATTCAAGATGGGTGGTTCTTCGTCATGATGAAATCATCAATCAACAGTCTCATTGAAAACATTTACTTCAATGAATCCTCCTTTGACTCAAAATTCAAACAGCAATCCTCAAAATAATTGAAATTCTTAAATCGTTTACGTGGATGTGATTAAATACACAAGTGACCTTTGCGATTTACCGAACTCAATATTTTTTCGTGATCATGAAATACATATGAAGCCGAAGATTTTGGTAAAGACTGGAAGTGGTCCTAAATTTCATAAGTTTGATGTTTCAAATTACTTTCATACTTTATCTTCAAATAAAAGTACCGATGACATTTGTAACGATTCTCATTTTTATCTAAATCATAAAAGCCATATTTTCAAAAAGCATATAATTTCTCTTTCTGTCATCACTCCGTGTTCTACAATTTTATTTCGTCATCAATCCTGAACAATGCTACAAATCAACAAGATACTGGAAATCCATGAACTAATCGTCCGAAGATCCGAAGTTCAGTGCCAGGCGCAGAAGTAATGTGCGTATTCAGTGTAATTATTTAGAAAAAAATTGACCAAAATAAGGAACTCATGTTTTTGTTTTCATAGGAAAATTCAGAGTTATTACAATACAGAGTATCTTTGCTTGTTTTTGTTTAAATATCTGAAACTTTGCTGAGAATGTGGTGCAGAGTTCAAGTTGTATGCGAGTATTGTCGTAGTGTTATATTATGAGCGACTTCAGAGAGAAAACCTTTCCCCTGTGCGAGACAGCTCAGCTCGCTATTGCACCAACAACCGACCTGATCAAAATGCTCCCAACGACTGGGCTGGAAACTTGCTCGATTCGTTCTCTCCATTCTCCTTGTTGCAGACACAGAGCAAGCAGGGCTTCGACCTTACCAGGCAACGAATTTAAGCGGATGTGAGCAACATATGAAATATATATGACGAGGATATGTTTTCACGGAGAGTTCACATTTCTATACAATATAACGAGACATATAGATATATTGACAGAAGCCAGTGAAAGCATATACGTATAAAAACACGGAAGTTGCACAGCTTGTCTCGTCTGGAACCAAAACCTAGCTCAATGTTCCATTCATTCTCGGTTTTCTCCAGCCAGCCATTCCATACCGCGCTCCTCGTCTGGCTTTCCATTATTTTCGGTCACTGTCTGGCTGCCTCACTGGCCTACTGTCTACTTATTCACTCGGCTTATATAAAGTAAGCTGAGATACGTATGCATGTATATAATCTCATCGCCTCCTTTATGTATGTCATGCATACATTTATCCTTATTTTGTAAATGCGGTTTTCTGTTGAATCCACGAAACAATGCGTATTATCTGCATTTATATACATGTTACTGGTATCTTATCTGCGTGTACAGGTAATAACTCTGCGAACTGAGCAAACAATGATGAGAGTGGTGGAGATATCTCAGGTGTATGAAATGTCACTCATTATTCACATCCGAGATACATATATGCCCATTTAAGTGTAAAGAAGTAATTTTATAGTTTTAATTGACAAATGAACATCCATTCGACAAAACACGATGAAATATATAAATTGAATTCAATTTGTAATTAGTTATAACCACCACTGTATCCATTTCAATTCCATGTCACATGTATTAATAAGCTTCAAGCATTGATGTGCACTTTCCTTGGGCTTTCATTTTACGAGTTTACATTTATTATTGCTAATGAACGTGGTGGGAAAAGGAATGATACTGATCAGTGCATTAAAAAGTTACGATGCGGATTGCGGATTTATGTTCAGTGACAAATATGTCCTCCTAAACTTATGAATATTGCTCTCAATTCAGAAGCCATTCTATCACAATGAAAATACTCTAGTCATGTTAAACACGAAAACAACACATTCGACAAATTTCACGCATAAACTCGTCGATCTGGAAGTACGTACAAGAGAAAGGCATACAAGGGGAAAAGGCGAGGAAATGAAAGTTATTTACACTGCAATACGCTATGGCTTTTCTGCCAAACGACGTAGGTACTGAGATTATGGAGAGCTAGCTCAATATAGCCAGCAAACATGTATACACGACTTGCCCGACACAGCTTTCTCCGCTTGGATTCGATTCTCATAACGCAAGGCAAGACTTTGTAGACGCCGGGTGGAATGAACCTTTCACGACAACCTCAGCAACGGAGCTTGTCGTACGGTAGGACAAGAACATATTATATGTGTGCAAGTATATATATCCACGAAGTACGTCTACGCAAAATTACTTCCATCGTTGTTTTCACTAGTTTCCTCATGCCCTACATTCCTTTCTCAACTTTTGCGAGAGGGAAAGTGAATACCTACTGGGATTTCCCATAGCTTTTTTTCACGACTTGTTCAAGAAGTTACACTTGTGACTATATGGTTCGATGTAGCTCTCTGTGTTTGGTTACATAAAAAGCAGGCAAGGCACTACAGAACTTGTAATAATAAAGGTACTCTTTCTATACTTTCAGACTCATTTGTCTCGCTTCGCTGCAGGGAAATGATGACAAGGCTACGAGGCCGAAGACAGGAGGACAACCGTGCATGCGATAGTGACAGATTTTATTAACTGTTTGCCATCATGCGTGGTATACGAGGCATATAGGAAAGCACATAATATTTATAAGAATGGAAGCGCGCTCTTATCCAGGTACGTAGGAATGTAAGCATCCAAGTATGCGATGATCTAACAAAGCTCATGGCCTTTTTGTCTTGTTACCATTCAAATGTCTTTAACCTTATTACCCTTCTGTCTCCAGTGTCGTCCCTTCTCTGGTGACTGTCAATTCAAACTTTATTTGAATTGTGTTTACGTAGATCCAACAAGCACTAGCGATTATAAAGGTATTGTTCCTATGTTTTGTTATACCAATACCACAAGCAGGTAAATTTCAAGAGACAAATTTCATATTAGGTACGGTCAGTTTCTTGAAGACAAACACTCAACGTGATACACAAAAGCATGCCGGTTGTACCTGAAACAGGAGTATATCACCTAAGAGTAAACTCATTTTCTTCTACTTGGTATAATATGGTCGTGTATAGCGAATACATTTCATATTGGTATCATACCTTAAACTATACCGAAATCAGCAAACATTTCGAAAAGCTTATTGCCTAACACATCAAAACATTTGACCGTAATGCTCACTGAAATCGTTTTACCAAATGTGCCAGCAAAGCGTGGGTTTGGGAAGAGACCCTGTAGGCGGACAAAAAATATATATTTGACAAACTATAAAATAATGTTACCTGTTATTGAGTACGCGTGGGTTTTCCCCGCATTAATTTGTCTATTTGTGTATATAGAACATATTGCTACCGGGTGTCCAATTAATTTAGAAGCCCTCTAGTAGAAGCCGTGCAGTAACATAAGTACGCTATATTTCATTTTACTTTCTTTTACGTTACCTTATTTCTAATGTGCACGTACATTTAAAATGTATTTTCTGGGCACTTCGTAGTCGAGTTTCGAAGATAATTACTTCAAAACTGTCGAAGGTCAGAATCCTGAATAGGAAGCCTCTCGCTTATTACCAGTTATAAATTCCATTTTCAAAAACCAAAAAATCGTGGAGTTTTGCTATATTTCAGGAAATCAAGCTCGATGACCCCGTTTCATTTCAAAAATCAAAAGAATGCTGTTCTATGTGAGCAACTTGAACATAATCCTATATGTAAAATTTATATATGGGTGAGTTACAAAAGGAGCTGCACCCACGGTGTACTCTTGTCCGGAAGCACGGTAAAGCAAAACAATTAAAACAAATTCATTCTACTTACATCATTTGACCAGCCCATTGCTCCAAATCTAATTTCTAAGACTTTGTACGTACTCTCACAACGTTTAACATTAGTTCGGGGAAAGTTGTGCTTTCTTTTCCGCTTTTCAAGACAAGGCCAGACAAAAGCATTGTCGGCCTTTGTGCGAGTGAAAGGGATTAAAATATTTGGGCAATTGAGAGTATGCATCTTCGTATTATCAAAAACAGTATACATTTGGGTTTGACCAACACAAACTAAGCTCGTGTGCATGGTTTTTCCACTGGCACAATACAGCCGTCGGGCTATTAGAAACCTTACAGAGAGGTATGTAAATCCTTTCATTAAGGTTCTCAATTTCTGCTATAAAATGTCAAATGCCGGAATTTTGTTTCATGACTGCATGCACGCGGACACGAACTCCAGACTTTGGAATTTCTTTTATTTCCATTAACCATCAGCGTGATCATGCAGCACAACACAAATGAATATTAAACATGAGTTTGACACGAAACCATCGCTTTCTTCTTCATGAACACGAATTGGAGAGCAAGCAAGTACTAGAAGAATATATCATCACGCAGCACTGAAAAACTGAACAAGAGTGAATTCGTTCGTTTGTGTGCATTACTTTCAGTTTAAGTACTTTTAGCAAAACCGTTTTATTTTAAATAGGACGATATAAATTTTTTGTAATTATAGTGGATTTATCATCGAAGATAGAGGCATGGCGGCATTTTCTTTCATAGTCTGTAACAGCTTGCAAGAATTTTCCAAAAATAACATTGTGGAAATGGCAACCAAATATTATATCTCCGAAAACATTTTAGTCTGAAGGGTTTTCATTTACCAAATTTCACTTTTCATTTCCGTTTCTAAATTGACTCGTCTGGATAATGCATTAAAGAACATTCAAGCAAAGTTAACCAATCGAGTAGAGAAAAGCGAGCGTTTACATTGGGTTAAAAGGGAAAGCCTGAATTTCATAATCCTTAGAGATTACTTTGGTTTAAGTTATCGCAATTGGACTTAGCAAACACACTTGCAAATTCGAGGTGAAAGTTTTAGGGCGATTTCGAAGAATGTATTCCTGAGTTTTTCAAGTGCACTAGATTATGATGCATCACTGCATCAGGCAATTTATTTCAGCTCCTTCCTATGTGAAACTGTGCAAGAAGCTCCAAAAGCAGGAATCAGGCACCAAACGAAATTGATAGAATTATATACGACGGAGGAATATTTTCCTCAATACTCCGGCAAAATAATACAATGAACCTTCAAAAGAGAAAAGATGGCTTATATGTAGCTTATTTAAACCGCTTTCATTTAGGTTGGTGCAATACATCGATTAACCCTTGCACTTGCTAGAATATGAGAGAGATTCTCTCTTGAATTTTTTAAAAAAAGTGAACAAACGGTGCAGCAAACTTGAAATGTTTTACCAGCTACTCAACTTAATATATACAACATTGATCACATAATATTGCCACGTCACCTTTGAAGTGGGAGCACCTTTAAAAGGAGAAATCTCCATTCCTTTGAAAATTTCAGAGTTCGTCCTGGTTAATAATCCAAACTCTGATATGAATTTGAACACCAACCGACATTTTAGCCACATGCATGGTCCACGATGCTCGTATCTGTCAGCATCAGAAAGATAGGGACTAAAAGGAAAATGGAGGATCTCGAGCTCTCCATAAAAAGGGTATAATGAATGTTTATTATCAGCATGTGGAAAAGCTCAGTCCGCCGGCATGAACATCAGCCCAGTACTCCAAAAAATGGGATTGGACGATTGGGAGTTTGTATACATGCAATGTATCATACTATTATGTAGTTAATTGTATATAACACAAGAAATGAGTTTAAACTTAAATGCTACTTATTTCTGGTTCTCGTTGCATGCATCATACTATGCATATGCATGACTTATGCCCAGCCATGTCAAGAAAATCAGAGTGTGTACTAAAAATACTATATATTATTATAGTAGGTGTGTAGTCTAGTGAGGTGGGATGGAGAAGTATTGCTTTTTCCATGCTCTTGTATTCCACCAACAACGGTACACATATTAATCTGATTTCTCGTGGATATACTTTGATGCTTTGAGGCAAAACTTGATGCTATAAATGCTCGACCATAAAAAGCTCATTTTAAAACGTGCTCTTCTGCTTTATATATATACCTGACCAGATGCAGGATGCACACCTCTTCCTTGAAATATTCCCAGGGTATAGCTGGATTTCCACTTGATTTTCATACGTTTGGCTGAGGTTACGGAGTCGACGGTTACAGAGAGCGACTACAGCCTTCCCTTTATGATACTGATATGAAGAAGAGAGGAACACGAAGAGGAAGGATTTTAAGTACCTATTGTAGTCGGGATGAACAGCCTTTACATGCTGTATGCATATACGATGTACACGATAGGTGCATTTTTGTGCGTGCCTAAACAAAGTCGATAGTGAAGTCAGCGTCTAGACTAGTAAAAGTATAGGACAAGCTGGTCAGGGTAAGCAAGAAAACTAAGACCAGAGAGAGAGACGAAACGCTACATTTTATTATTATATTCACAGTCACACAAAAACTCGCTGAGGATAGACATCACTCCAAAAAAGAAGGTGTAACATACGCTATATATACAATAGACTCAAAAGTCTATAGGTAGTAGGGCTTGCCTCAACATCAACGGTCAAAAAATGAAGATGTGGATGCATTCACATCCATGCTGCACACTTTGGCATGTGGATCTTTGGCGTGCTGACTCTCAGAAGGGTGATAAGAAGGCATGAATATGTTTTAAGGGGAAAATCCCCCAGAAATTGAAATAATATGTTGCTTTTTTGAAAGATCTCTTGGAATCCATTAAATAAATGAATATTGGCAGCTGCTGTCTATCATACTAACGGAGTATTAATTCGGAGTGCATATAACATCTCTCACTTGCCATGCTGCATAAAAGCAGTGAATACCTATGAGTGGTGGTGTGATATTGTCTGATCTTTGATGAATTAGCGTGCACTTGAAGAATTAGAATATAAAATATTTAGGATGAAGAGGAGGCACGGACATGGAATGAGCCGTCGAGAATGATGATAGACTTCCAAATCGAGGGCATCATGACTTTACGAACGTTTTGCTTTCTGTCTAAATATACTATACTTATACGTACTTATTATACTTCATTAATTATAGACATGCTAAGTTTTCCACTATGAATTAAATACTATATTACTGTATCACTAATTATATTGACATCTCAATTATTATCATCCCTTAAGCGATGCATATAGTTATCAGTGCTCAATTCAAATTTCTGGATAGAAATATTTCTAAATGCTACATTCAACATTGTACATGAATGACAGCTTCTTGTGAATTATAATTAATGATTTCCTCGTACTAGTACATTAACGTATAGATTGCAGTTACAAATTTCAAATTGAACTTATGAGAAATTCAATTAGGGTTCTTATTGTCGTCCATTCATATTTCCCATATGTGAAATTACCTGCCTGTTGTCAAAGGTCGATTATATTTAGCTGTACCGAACTCTAAAAATAGGAAAGTTAAAAATATCCTAAAAACGTTTACAACAACTTTGCATATTTATACTTCACGCACTTATGCTGGTGACAACTCGCGATTAGTACTGACTCTTTGGTCACCATCAGAATCGTATTCGTAAAACGTGAGACGATAAACACACATAATTAATATTTGTAATTTTACGTGAGAATTTATTCTGATTTTATATATTTCAAAGTACGAATACCTGAAAGGCTAATTTTATATTTTTCGATTAACAAAATCGAAAATTAATCAGTCTACCTGGTGCTCTGCTAAATCTTACACCTTACATGGTTAACTAATTATAGCATTTGGGGTATAAGTATAATTTCTATTAGCAAATTGATTTCTGGTAGTATGGACTTTTAAGTCGCACCCATACCCATATTAATTCTTTATCTTAATTTACAACCGTATTCCCCATACGTTTCACGCAATGGGAACTAATTATTGCTAATTAATAATTAATTTAAGAAAAGGTGCCACGTATTAGGGAATATAATTAACTCGCCATTGCTGCCATCCAACAGCAAAATAAATGCAACATTTCTAACATTATTTTAATTAAGCATAGAATGTTGTCTTTGATTGAGTCTATCGAAGCCGCAACTACTAAACGTGCCATTTCTGAAAAAGGTGTTTAAAATCAGAAATTTAGTGTACGTAAAATTAAAATACAGAGGTTCTTTATATGATATATGAAAGACGTAGTTTCTGCGTGGCACCTGTAAAGATTGACAACACTTCATTTGTAATGGCCCACATGGTCTGAAAATTAGGTCCTGTTTTCAAGTTTACAGAAAATATTATTACTTAATGATTAATTTAGCTAATTACTGTTGAAATTTACAATTAAAGTAGTCAAAGTTTCGAAATTCTATACAGTCTTATAACAGTTTAGCACTTACGAATAATAACTTAATAGATATTTGTAAATTACACCTAAGGGAAAGTCCAGTGAAAGTCCGTCAATATTTTATGAACTTGTGACATATCAATACATATTTATAAATGTTTCATGTGGTGACATCATTCTTCATTCTGCAGTTTATGCGATTACGTCAAAGCGCTAATTGTAAGCTAAATAAATACTTGTAGTTTTGTTACTGACCTGCTCGATGATTTTCCTTGAGTCAATAATCACAATGGGCAGCTTTTCATAACTCTCTCTGCTTGAACGCAATCAATCAATCAAACTGACTTGTTGCACCCCTTCGAGTAACTAATATTTGTTACATTTGATTCATGAAAGCTTCGTTTCCTCTCAGCTTTTCACCGGCGGTAACAAATGCACATATTTTTACTTTTCCTTTCACCAGATTCACCATCATTGCATGAGTCTTGTATATTAAATCACTTACACTGATTTTACACTTTTTACAAATCCCCAGATTATGTCAGCATACGGAAATCGTTTTCATACTCTGTCACTGGACCGGACTAGGCAAGGGATAAGCCTTAAACATATCACTTTCTTTCAAGAGTTCACACTGAAAATGCTTCACTTTTGATGTTGCTTCACACAAAAAGTATTAAAATAAAGAGATAAAAACATACCACCCCTCTCAACCACATAAATTTTTTTTAGATTTCTACCATGAACTTTTGTAGCCGTTTGATTTTAACCGATACTTTGTCGCCGGCATCCACTTAAAATTTGATTCGATATTGATCGTACTTATCCGGAGAAAACTACATAGAGCTATAGGAGCGCAAGAAAAAAAACAATGAAGTTGAGCGCTGGTGAATTCCGCCAGTACTGCGGGCAAAATATAGTCAAATGGCAGAGTCAACAGTGTCCAGCCAGATAAATGCAATGTGATGATAATACTGATCCGCCGGATGGGTGATGATGATGAGTTCCCTCAGCTGCAACACTGGCATAATCGAATACATACATGGTAAGAAGCATGTATGTGTTCGCACCACCACCAGCAGAAGGATTCTCTAACATAGCCCTATTTTCCAGAGAGAGAGAGAGAGAGAGAGAGAGAGAAACTTTGTGCTGGAGAGAAGCTACTTTGGCAGTGGCTTTCGGCACATTTGATTACAACGAGCCGGGAAAAATAAGACAGGAGACAGGAGAAAGAGTGGTCATATATATACGCTGTACTTGATGGTGTACTACTACAGCAAATCAAGATCCAAGATGGGTTTCTATGTGCAAACAAAAAAAACTATGCCGGGACGTTGTACCCGGTACTGGTGGAATATATAGGCTTGGTTTCAGAACACCGGCTAGAGAAAGGTCGTGGGATCAATCAATAACGGGAAAAGTTTATTGGCGTGGTCAGGATAACAGGCTTTGAAGTTAGAGGATTACAATCGAAACTGCCGGTGTTCTTGTAATCAGAAAATCTGGTTCAGCTCTTTCAAAATTTTTTTTGCACAAAGAAAGTTTGTGCATTCACAAGCATTACAATCAACTTGCATATTTTGTTTCATAAAATCAAGAGTTTCATTTAGTCGAATTTATGGATTACTTAACTTGAAGTAACAAAATTGTGGCCAAGTTTTTCCAAAAATTATGAAGTGTCTTTTTGTATATTACTGCATATTGTAAATTACAGATCATTACCCTTAAATTTTAATGAGGGGAATGAGGTGAAAGAGTTCGAGCTCAAAAGTTTAGTGTAAAATGCTAATGCTTTTCAGGAAACGGCTCAAAAGTCCCATTTTTTCGAGGAAAAAGACATTAACTACGTGAACTGAGCTAAATGTATGCTCGCGAAATTTCTCGCTTATCATTATCATCCACTGTCGTATCTTTTTTTAAATAAACAGAAAGTGGATTAATTAAAACGGCAAGTTGCAATGATGCAAAAATCATTTAGCCACTACGACAAATCATAGATGTGATTTTTTGGAAGCCTCTGAGAGTCCACACAGATAATCCAAATTGTCAGCGAGTTTTTTTGTGCACAAAAATATGTGCCCTAAATACCTCAGCTTCAGAACATCCCTATTTCTAAGAAGAAGACTAGACCTACACCAGATTTTCTAGGAAAAGATTATATTATGAGCCATGAATGAAGTTTGTAACTCATTACCGAACTATGTATAGCATTTGAAATCATATGCTTATTCAAACACATTTGGAACAACCGACTGTTTTTTGTGAAAATAAAAGTTTATTGCTGCAACTGATACAAGTAGAGCGAATATGGGATCTCATGAAATATTCATATCGATTTGTATTATTTACATTATAGGTACACTCCTATAATCTGTTTACACTCCAATTTCCACACTGTCGCGGTAGACAAAATGTTTTAACACTCAAGACAATATATAACTTTTTGAGCAAATCCGAAAACTCTTTTGTCAACTCCAGCTACACACATAACAAGTTCCTTCCTCCACCCTACACCAACCATCACACACACACACAAAATGTCATTTTCATTTCAAATTCCTTGAACACACATTCACATTCCTCTGAGTGAAATGAAGCCATTAGAATCACACGCCGCACTGTGAACTGTCACCGTCTTAAAAAACCATCATACACAGACTATTACACTTTGTCTTGTGACTGTCTGTAAACAAACCATTTTCTTCCAGGCAAGAGAAAGAATCAGAAAGGTGGAGGAGAGTAATGTGTGTTTGTGTGTGTGATCTAGTATAAAGAGCGAAGGAAGTTTAATCGAACCCGGATTGAATGCGTCTAAGTATTCTTGGGGACTAGTAAAAGATACACACAACACAAAGTTGTCCTTTCTTTCCCTTCGCTGTCTAAAGTGGTACTGTGTGGCACATGCGACTAGCACACTCCTCCAGTCCAGCGGCACAAAATCCCCTTTATACCCTTTTCACTCTGGCCCCAAATTTCTGTAATAATTATATATATTTTTTGTCAAAAAATCAGTGCTCAACACCGGAACATTTTCATGTGGAGACTAATGCAGGGGAAATTTTTTGGTGTGCTGCAGTAATCCTGAGTTTTTTTAACAAAGAGAAAATAAGGCACACCAGTAACGTCTATAGCTTGAGCTGTACTGATAAAGTAGAGAAGGAGTGTGTGTGTCTTGGATTCAAAATAAAGTTTTTCTCTCTCTCTCTCTCACTCCTTTTCGCCTTTTTTCAAGTCTCTTCTTTTTTCGCTGTACGCTGCCGCTGCTGTTTCCTACCAAGCATTGTAAAACGTACTGTGTAGTCCTATGGTAGTCTTTGGCAAAGACATAGTCTTTTATTTTTTCCCACTAGTATATCGTGAGATGTATTATGTCTGCTCGTCTCGCTCAGAGTATATAGTATGCGGTCATATATATATGCGGAGAGGCGAAATAATATAGTATGAAGGGAAGCAGAGGCTCTCCAAAAGAGCACTACACAACATTGCATTTATATACATGTTACAAAAACATTTGAGGAGGCAAGCATGCCAGACGAGAGCGGAGACCATATGCATACGAAGCGCAGAGGAGAGAGAGAGAGAGAAGCGAAGTAGGGTAAAGAGAAATAGTAGTGGCATAGGCCCAGTCAGTCAAATAGAACAGAGAGGCGAGAGAAGAGGCAAAGCGAAAACCCTATTACAGCAGCAGCAGCAGCAGTAGTAGTCGTCTTATCAACTATCAGGAGCAGTGCCGCCAGTACTACAATTTCCTACTACGATACTATTACCACTAGTCGCAGTGCACACGTATATCATAATACTAGCACACTTTGTCTACCGCTATAACAGCAGCGCGAGAGAAAAAGAGTTGAGAGCAGCAGAGGCAGCGGCAGAGAGACGATAGAAGAAGTAGAAGAAGAAGAAGAGATACTGCATGGCAACAACTAGCAAGAAGGACATTCCACCCGATTCCGGTGTTCCAGCAACAACACCAGCTCTCACTCTCTCTCTCAGAGGCAGCAGCATAAAAAAAGAGAAACCCAGAAGGAGAAGGATGTAATAGTGGAGTCGCAGTCGGAGTAAGTGATCGTGCTAGTTTGCAATAACTGTGAAGAAAATAGTGGGGGCTATATTACAGAGCTGTAAAAAAGGAAGAAGAGAGAGAGAGTTTTATACACACTCACTGTCACACATGAATACCTAAGTGCACACACCAAACCAGACACATCAGGAAAGAAGAGAAGCAGCAGCCAAAAAATTTCTGCGGACTTGGTCTCTTTTTCCCATTGCGAGAGCAAAAGCACTCGATTCCCAGTTCCCCCGCTCTTTCCCGTGGAAAAAAATATAGCAAACTCTCTTCTTCCACCAGGAACAAGATAAAGAGAAACAAGAAAAGATGGGTTTTTACCCGAATTCGATTTCTCTCAGAGAGCACCCTATTCTCTCAGCCCTGGTTTACGTTGCTTCTCTCACAGTCTGTGTGAGATAAACTCCCTCTATGTCTGCACAACATGTCTACATGTGTCAGGAGAAAAGAAAGCTGAAGAAACTACGAAATTCCTTTGTACAACACAAGAAGGGAAAAGGAATCTAAGAGCAGTGTGGAGAAGTAATACGGTGAGACATTGGAATAAGAAGTGCACAAAGGAGGTTTGAGGCTCTTCCTTTGCTGATTCCAGCAGAGTTCCACAGAGACTATATATATCCAGGATTCTTCCTTAGAAAGAGCGCATAAATAGCAAAAACACCAGTAGGTAATCAGTTGAGGTCATTTCCAGAAAAGAAAATGTTCATGTACACACATCAGAGAAAGAATCAGAACAACATTTATTTTTGTAGTTTGCCAAGCGCGGATGAGGTTAGTGAGAGAGAAAAAAGAAGAAGAGAAAACCGAGTAATTTCCCTTTTTCTCTGTAGACTTGTCCAGCATACCAAATACCGAAAAAATGTGTTCTATAAAAATATGTGAATAATACAGAACAGCATTCATTCGTAAACCCATACTTTTGTTGAGTTATACACACCACACAGGGATGTCGGAAATTAAAGACGGAGCATGTAATGTGTAACTACTAGAGTTCGTACACAAAGTACAAGCAAATCGTTTACATAGCACAGCACACAAAAAGAGTGTATGTGTGTGGCACGTAATTGTAATGCAACATCCGTAGCGTGCATTTATCAGTCCTGATACACACCTACAGACAAAAAATCAGTAAAAGTGAGAAGATGAGTGGCATTTGGGGGAAAATCCGGCAACTTGAGCTAAAAATGGGGAGAAATTCCGCTAATTTGCAGCAAAAAAGAAGAAGAACACTTTCGGTTGCATAAAAATGAGGTCCTGCTCAGAATAATAGTTATTTGCTGATGCTGTCGAACCCTGAGAAGTATAATATATACAAGTCATTATATGTAGATCCGTGAAGTTGCACGTAGTCGTCAAGTTTGTGTTTGTAGGCAGTAGGCAGTCGTGTGCTCCATTAAGACTATAAGGTTGAGTGAGAGGGAATAAAAAGCTGTAAAAACCAGTGTTTGTACTTACTCTGTATCGTGATCACAATCACACAAATCCATAAAAACATTAAATTCAACGCTTGCAACTCGCTGACTATGTAGCTCAAGCCAAGACCCATTCTCAAAGTTATGATTTTACTTCAATTCGCATATTTTTTCAAACAAGCCAGATGCAGATTGTGATTCAGTGAGTGTAAAATACTAATTTAACAAGTTTTACTGTCTCGCGTATCTTCCAGCAAAGTCTTAATAAAATGCCTTCGAGAATCCAAGATACAACAAACCTTTTTTTAAGTCTATTCGCCCTTCGATCCTCAATTCTTCAAAAAGTGGTTTACAGGGGAAAATGTAAAAGAGATGAAATGAAATTAGAACACATCACACACGAAATGGAAAGTAGAAATCATATGGTTTTTCTGTCTTGAGTGTCATGTTTACATAGAGTAACAAATTAAACAGACAAAAGAAATATGACATGTCATGTGCTAAAAATGATAACGCGAATGATACAGGAATGTGATACAAATGTACAATTTATAAGGATTACACTACACATGGTAGTACGGCACCATATAGTCCAGCAACTAGTAGTATGCGATGAGAGGTATGAGGTGAGGTGACGAGGTGAGTGCACTCATGAGCTAAGAGCTACGATACATACTTTTGCTTTAGCTTCGATGCTCCAAACACATTCTCCCATATTGCTATCCGGTCTCATATAGTATGTGGCTGTGTGGCATTCCCGATTGTTTAGGTTGAGGTAGTCCATGCTGCTTGGGCTTGGTTATGTAACTCAGCTGTTGCATCGATATGAAATACAGCAACGGAAAGAACACGATGTTCCCCCCTTTACCTTGACTCGACCAAGATTCCCAAGAAAAAATGATAGTGACATTTGCTCCCAACACCAACAACGAGACTATATTTCCTCCGGTATCATTGCATTAGTTAGCTTCTTGCTTGCTTGATTTTAGTTTGATGCCGAAATATCCATCGTCGTCCCGTGTACCTAAGAGTGGACCTCCTCTTCAAAAAATGTAGAACTGTCGGTATATATTAGTACACACGTTTCTTTGATGATTTCATGCTATGGCTGAAAGAGTGGGTGAATTTCCCAATGGCACAACAAAGAGCAGACACAACATTGCAGATTAGCGTGCTCGATGTATCAAAGCCGAGACGAAAACATACCCATAATACCCACCACAATAAGTACTTGCTTACAGTACAGTTGAAATGTCAGACAAAATGAGTATATATGATATGATGTTTGTACGACCAAAAAGTGTGCTGAGGCTAGAGTTCTGCGATATGATGATGAGATAATTTCAGTGCTATTGGCCGATGTTGACTTGACGTCCTCTGGTCAAGGAGATTCCCTCTAGACGGATGGAAAATAGATGGGCTAACAACATAACTATATGTGACTGCGAGTCTGAAGGATTAGAATCTTTTATTTTATGAGAATGTTACATAAACATGATTACGACATGACATGATATACCATGACTTGATGTGAATGTAAACACAAGCCCGGTATAACACAACCGTGTTATAATGGAGGGAGCACACGTAAGTGAATAGCACACACACAGCAATGCACTAAATCCCAACTCAACACAAACGAGCATTCTTCAAAGAGAGGTTTCAAGCTAATCTGAATATTATGGATTAGTGCGAGGGAACGAAGTGGAGAACAACCGCATAGTGTGAGGAGTTTATTGCAACGCAAGACTGGCTTGTTTGGCGCAATGCTTCTTCTGGTGTCTGGGGTCCGTATAGACAAGACGAGATTGCTCTTCTCCTTCTCCTTTTGTTCCCAATGGCATTCGTTGTGAGCAAAAATCCATGATCATTTCTTTCTTGAAACACTCTAACACTCGTAGCAGAGAAGGGGATTTTTGCCTCGATGATTGTGAGTCAGCCAGATAACCATAATTAACAAGCTCAGCGTCTCCAC
Source organism: Heteromurus nitidus (assembly GCA_034687055.1). Classification (NCBI taxonomy): domain Eukaryota; kingdom Metazoa; phylum Arthropoda; class Collembola; order Entomobryomorpha; family Entomobryidae; genus Heteromurus; species Heteromurus nitidus. The sequence goes on along the minus strand of JAQFZW010001034.1, from coordinate 13,177 downwards.
AAGTGCATACCATGATGAGCATAAGAGAGGAACCGATGTGAGCGGAGGAAAAAACTGCTACTTATAATGCAATGGGAAAGATGCATTCATGTTTTTAAATTGCGCTGGTGAGTTTCAATCGATTACCTTGTGAAGGTATGCCAATGTCGTAAAACTGTATTAAAATGTGGTCCTAGCTCATTTTGGCTAATATAGTGTAGTCGTCCATCCCAAGATGAAATTTTCTGTCAACCAAGTGGAAAGGGTAAGTGTGAAGAGATGAAAAACTACGAAGGAACAATGCGACAATGAAACAAAAGAGGTATATTCGCACTCCGCAAGTAAAAGCTCCTACATGCCTTTAGCTCAAGTGGAAGTTCTTAACCCACTCGAATGTAATGTTGTAGTTGTGTGCACTAGCACTTGAGACAATATAGACAAGTAGCAAATACAGACATGTCTCTGTCTCTGTGTAGCATGCAAGTTGCACCTCCATGATATCCAATACAGGAAAGCAATATTAGACAAGGAACGTTCCTGTAAGCCAGACAGCCTCATCGACAGCACAGTTTTTTTTGCAAACAGCAGCAGTTGTCTGAGCGGATGATGAGGCGATGCGCTGATGAGATATGCATTGAACTCGCTTGATTTGTGATTTTTAGTATAGTGTGGACACTCATTTTTGTACTGATTTTTTGTTGCAAATACAATTTTTAGTGTGTATTATGCTCTGTAATAGGGCTTACTATATACCGAGTATGCAAACATATACTAGACTAGTTACTTGTGGGTCCAACGTTCGACATACGTAGAATTCAATATTTTATGTCCAGAGAATTATGTACTTTGTATAATATGTGATACACTTTGGACACAATTTACAATCTGTGAAGCATAGTAAATTCATTCAGATCAACCTAAATTTCATTTTATAAGTTTGCAGGTTAATGTTCCAGAGAGTGTACAGATTCGATTGCAGACACTTTTGCTGTCCATAATGCTCGTCGAAATCCAACTCGATACCTGACTGTCACAAACTCAGCTTCAATCGCCCGAAAGCTTAGAACAAACATGCATTGACGCTTACAGCCTTTGATTGACTTTGGTCTCGGTCTATGTCTATAGGTCATGTACGAAAAAATCAAAACACACAAATCCATAAAAAACGAAGTAAGTATAAGGTTCCCCAATGATAAACAAAATTGTTATACTCGTACTCAATTATTCGAATCTAGCAGAACTGCTAGAATGAAAAAATTGTATAGATTAATATCCAACGGGATAATAATTTAATTCACGTTTCTGAACCTTCTGCAGAAGGTTTTTGAAAGATAATGAATATATGTATAGTAGTAATTGTAGAAGTAATAATTATAATTCACAGCAAATATAGCCAATCACTGGATAAGGGGATGCAATGAATCAGATTTATGATGTGTTATACATGAAAAATCTATTGCATGATGCCAAAAATCCGTAACATGTCAATTCACACAGTTACAAAAATATGTGGATCTTGGGTATTTTTTGTATTTTCGAAAAACTAAATTCATGTGCTATTCATAGTTCACTGGCACTGGTATGTTAAACATGTAAGAAAATAATGCTGATGCATGTTCATGCTTCATTATAAAATTCCCGACGCTACGGGCAATTCTGCCAATATAATCTCTATACTGCATGTATCTACTTGAAGTTTTCAGCCAAATTACGACATTAAAGAAATAATATAGGTAAACAATGCGACATAAAAAATGGGGAAATTGCAAACGCTTCCATCCAGCCCATTCCATTTTTTAAAAACTTCAAACATGAATGTGGACACACTGAACTCAGAATCAGAGTACTTAGAAAACACAGACTCTCGAGTGAGGAGAAGACAACAACCTTTTGGTTGCCTGTGTTTAGGTATTATTATTGTTCTACATAGTGCAAATCTATATATGTACCTGTACTGTGATACTTCGAATCACGTTAGGAGTATATGTAACATGCTCCCGAGACTATTGTATAATACAGGAAAAATAGAATAAGTTGATGCACACAATACACACGTACATTTTATGAGTATGGTTACTAGACACAAAAACCACTGAAGTGTATTGGCTGATACTACAATGCTCGCAGGCCTGTGGTACCAAACAGGAAAGGCAAAGGCAATTGCAGTTTTTCAAAAGTACATGACTTCATATATAAATCCTGTAATAATGCTTATATCTTTCCGTCTGCATCTCCCGCAGTAGGGATTTGTTGAAACGAGCATTTTCGCTTACATAAAACCAAAAGCTATGGCATCGCCGTCGTCCTTTGCAATTCGCAATTTGAAATGAGCAAAAACGTAGAATTAAGTTTTAAGCACGCTATACGAACAAATGCAGCTGCTTTTGCATGGATACTCTCCCACAACTCTCTCTCCGAGCTTTTTCCTTGCACTTGCGACTAATTCGTTTCTTATATATTCTCTCTCTCCTTTCTCATGGGCTAAACTTGTTTATTGTTGATATTGGGAAATGTGAACCTTGGTTAACTGCTCTTTCCGTGACTATAAGTGCCGTCGGCCCGATTGAATCACTCAGGCTTTACACAAGTGAGAGAGAGAGGGAGAGAGAGAGAGAGAGAGAGAGAAAATGACGGAAGACGGCACTACATCTTGCTTCGCTAGTCAAGTCGGCTATGAACAGATTTGCAAGTTTCTTTTAGCTTTGTTTCATTGTTAACACTCTTCTTGCTCTAGACAACTTCATGGATCAAGTGGGGCGTGTGAAAAGCATGCATAATGTGAATATTAATGCAGAAAAGCTTTTGTCCTGAAAAAGTCATGGAAAATGAAGAAAATGAAGAGCATACGTCAGTATATCTGAGAGCAAAGAGATAAATCCTGAGTATATGACAAAAATTGGTCTATCACACGAGTATCTTCATACAATGTACAGAGTTAGTTTGAAGTTTCTGAAAAACACACACACGAAAGTGAACTGCGAGAGATTGACATGTATCGTGAAATGTGTGGCATTGGTAAATTATGGTGGTTTTATAAAATCACGGAGTACAGACAACAATAGAATAGCACACGAAGACTGCAAGATGTGAGGAAACAATCAAAATAGGGTATTATTATAATCGTCTACGGTTTTTGCTGTTATTAGCTGCATGAGATGAGCTCTATTCTCTCCGAAGGAAGATATGAGCATACTTAAGCATACACATATGTGGCATTTCTCCTTTCTTTTTGTTACCCGATATTAGCAGAGAACTGTCTGGCTGTGTTAGGATATATTGGAGACTTTGGAGAGCAGTATAAATGCAAAAATGAACTGTAGTACATGCCCTTGGGGTGGTATGAAATTTATTGCATTAGGCGAGACGAGTTAGCATATCTTCTTCTATGCTGTTACTTTCAACATTTTGAAGTACGACTACTGCATTTTCTTCGTACGTATTCTGTTTCGTTCACCTCAGAAACCCATAACGCAATTTAAGATGCATCATTATATGAAATGGGCATAAGGAAAGGAAGGAGTAACGTAGTAAACCTCAGACATGTCTACGCGTACCCATTGTTCTGCGAATTCTGAAGGGATTCTATGAAAAGATCGTTCTCATATTGACAGGCAAATCCCTGTCAGGAAATTTGCCATTAGAACAATGTTGAAACGTTGAAAGTTAGTTGTCGTTATCATTGTGACTTCTTGATAGCTCATTATCTGATGCAATTCGTGTGTTTGCTTTTACATAATATGCTGTATGTAATGTTGTTCTAGGCTGTGTGTGCAGCAACTTGAGAGATAGCGATGAAGCGAAAGTAATCGAATTCAACAAGTAACATTTAGAAAGAAAAGTATCAATCCGGTTTTTTGGGTGAAGTTTTACTTACTTCGACAATTGATGATTGCGACTCCAACCTCCTGCCTCCCAATATGCTAAGTCCCATTTTCCTTTGATAAGCATCTTCATAAGTTTCACTCCAGAGTAGTCCGTGGAGAGATGTGAAATTCTGGTGTCACAAGTATTTACTTAGTACACAACCCTTCTTGATTTAATTTTCATTGCGTTGAAGGTTTCTGCGCCCCGTATATTGCTATAACTTTGAAAAGTATGACAAATTTAATACGCGTATATCTGTACAGGAAAATGATTTCTTCCAAGGTGTCTTGCGTGTTGGAGTGTACGATCGAGTACATTCGTAAATTAATGCTGTAGTAAAATTGTGTTTTCTAAAAATTCAATTTGGTATTTATGAGAACCAGAAAAAGAAATATTTAAAGAATAAGAAAAGAACAAAAACGAGCTATACATCTCCATAAAACAATCCATCATATATTCAAGTCCTGTCCTGATCATTCTTGTCTTCGTCATAATATTACATGTATTTAACGCTGGAACTTCTTGGTTTCCGGTGAACACTGGAACTTTTAGTGTGGAAGACTGTCTCAAGTCTTAACACCTATTAATTTGCAGATGACATGAACACGCATGAGATACCGGAGCAATCGCTGATCTTATATGAACTCATGTTAGGCAATATTTTATGAACGAAAATGCTCGTATTTTAAAGAAGCATGAAAAAATATATACTGAAGAAAGTTTGTAATGCGCAGTGGCAGAAGAATAATTAAGTTTCGATATCTTCGAACTGTACATTATCAATATGAAACAATGTACATAAATGTACGTAAACTGTGAGTGATGTTGATTTTTAGATTTCTAGATATTTTTATTTCCTCATTCGAAAATATAACACAACATTCAATTTTCGTGCATTATACATACGCACGTACGTATATAATAACGATAATTATACCTATATTTTATATATCATAATCGAAAAACAGAATGTACTTTTCTCAATCAATAATAAACCGTCATTTTTCTGAATTAGAAAAGACTCAGAAGAGAATTCCCTTCGGAAATCAATGCGAAATCGAAAAACACAAACATTTTTGGTGAACACCGCGTTGGATTACACGCAGGACGAAGCAAGAAAACTCTATGCCTAATAACTACAAAATAATAATAATTGTTTAACTGTTACTAATCATGTAATCCAGATAAAAATCTAATTTTCTCATAGGCACGCAACGGCACACATATATAAATGTAATTTCAACTATAATATATTCTCCAGTTTAGAAGTATAGTATACACATTCATAAATCTTTACTTACAATCACCTTCAGTCTATTAAAGTCGCTGTTTTTTGTCAAGTTGGAATGTTTTTGTAGAAACGGTCTCACAAGTATATAACTGCTTTTATAAGAATCATATATATTTTTATATTTGTTTCTTAAAACTTATTCGAATATATCCCATGTCCATGTTTTTTTTTCACTCAACACAAGTAGAAAAAATCTTTCTACAAAATATCTGTCACTCAAAAGTCATAATTATACTTTGCTATGTGCTCACAGCTCCAGCACAATTTTCGAAGTAGAATCAATTGTTTTTTAAATGGTATGTACCTACAATGAAAAGTTACAACAAATAGATGCCCTTATGCTAGTCTACAAAAAAGAAGAAATAAAAATTAGCTCTTTTCAGTATAAGTAATTCTGCGCTCTAAACTTCATTCGATACAATTATAACTCATTCAGAAAAAAATCATTTAAATATTGCATTGCTTCTTCGGACAAGAATCCATTTCTGGAAAACAGGAACAAAAGTGTATTTTTTTCACACAAATAATATGTATATCTTTCTCACATTTCAGAATGCATCAATTTATCACAAATCACGCTACTACAAACGTATACTTATACTTCGACCTGACATTTTTAACAGAATACTCTCGAGAGAAGTGATTTAGGGACCAAAAGGAACATTAAAGAGGTGATTACGAAAACGTAAAACCTTTTAGCTGCAATTGTGTAATAAGCCATTTTCTAGTATTTATAGTTTAAAGGGATAGCAAGTTGAGGGACATTCGTATGGACTAAAGTTTCGTAAATTTATGAAAGATTTATTTTTTTATTACTATCAAGGCACATTATACTGCTGTATGAAAAGGCAATATGCATTTGCCAGTACCGGAGGGAGGCAGATGGCATGTCTAATATTCTCGATTTACATCTCACTCTTGAGTTACGTCAATGGCATTTGGCCACCTTACGGGCAGTAAAACATATATATTTTTTCCATAAAGAATGATGTAAAGAATCCTTGTTTTTTCGTTGTAATTCTTATTTAAATGAGCTTTCGTTAAAAATAACGTGTTCATCTCGAACTATATATTTTAAAGTTAGATATTTTTGTTTTTAGCCTTTGTACAAGTAAATAGCATTTCGATCATTACATTTCGATAAGGATGGACCCTTTTACTTGAAATTTTTTCTTTGTTTCGAACTTTAACTATTAGTTTTATATATTTATACGAAAATAGTAGACTTTTTTGGGTGGAATTCATTTCGCTGCGATGATGTCGTTATTCGTTGTGTTTCTATATATATATGGTCAGATAAGATATTTGTTTTGCCACTGAAAAAATGGTGAGTTGTTAACAAAATTTGATGAGTTTCTACGAACCGAGTATTGATTTAAAAATATGTAAACTGTATATAGTACAGGGTGTGTGTATGTATGTGGATAAATCCATGATTATATGGCACATCTGTCGTTCGTGACCAGAAAAACGATAGTTCTTCGTTAGCTGTAAAATTCTTTCTAGAACTAATTAATCAAAAAGACTAATATACGTAATGAAATCTATAGGTACGAAATTTTATACACTACATATATATAATATGACCTCTTCTTGTACACCTTTTGTTTAGGTGTATATACTTATCATCTTAAGCATTTATATAAATTTACATATGTATACGCGCTTACAACTCTTTTGCTAGCTACAGCTACAGGGAATCTAATACATACATTAAATACTTAAATTTTACCAACTCTAGGCTAGTATTTATTGTAACACTTTTAAAATTGAAAACCCCCTTTATAGTGTTAAACGAAAAAATTTTCTAAAGCTGTAAAAGTTTTGTTTAGTCCTCTTTCAACACGTCGTTGTCAGACATTGCTACTAATTCTTCTGTCGAATATCCTATGAGGTCCTTGAGTTTGCATTCGAACTTGTATACAAAACGTCGACCATGTACCTGCGAATGTGAATAAAAGTCGAAATTAGTTACATGTTGTCCTTTAAGAAGTATTTTTGCATGCATATCTTCTCGCTCTTTTTTGTTGACCCATACCTTTGCAATCATTCCGTCATGATAGTAGTAGCGCAGGGCTCTGCTCAATTTCTCGTAATTCATTTTTGGCTTGTTTTTTCTCTCTCCCCACATTTGAGCAACTAACTCTGGATCGATAAGCTTAAATTCTCCTTCTGTCCCAACCCATTGAATCACATTTCTTCTTGCTTTATCACCTAACAGCTCGAGTAAAAATTGCCACAGTTGAATTTGCCCGTTGTGTCCAGTCATGGCTGGTCTACGTGGAATGTTGGATGACCCGTCTGTTTTCGATTTAAAGCAAACTTTAGTTTCATTCAAATGTGTGAACATTGGACATCCAAGATGTATAAATTATTGAATAAGCATAATGTATGTAATCCATACTTGAGCTGGATGACGACGACGAAGGCGTTCTGGGTTTGCGAACCGGCACTTTAGGTGTCTTTACTTGCGGTACTGGCGAAAATGATTCGGAATGTTGATTATTCTTATCAACCACAGCTAAAGAGAGAGAAATAGTTGTAAATTTACACTTAATTCCATACAAAGTTATAAATGGCTAAACAACTTTTAAGACATTGTAACAAACAGAATTTAGTACACACCGAAAATATGGCATTGCCTGAGCAATTCAATATGTGTCCAAAACATATTATTCGGATCTTCAGGCACAAACGATCTATACTCCTCTGGAGTCATTTGGCACAATTGTCTTCCAGTAAGTTTCCAGAAGGAGTCAGCAACCCGTGCGATTCTGAATTCTTTGGTGGCCCAACGAAGCCACTGATGTACATGAACATCGGTCCATTCTGATAAATCTACACATGAAAAATATTAAAGTGGCATTTTGAAAACAAACTCATATTTTAACGAAACATTTATATTTTTCGTATGTATGATCATTTCATTAAACGTACTGGAAGGCATCTGGATAGGAAATAGCGAGTTAATATCTTCATATATTGACCACTTTACTTGTCCATTGTCTAACGTTGTGCCATTATGGCTCTCTGTACTACTACTCACAGAAAGATCCTCAACAGAACCCTCACCATCCTCATCTAGAAAGCATCAAAATATGTCATTAATTTCAATCCATTCTTCGACGAGGACCTTCATGCAAAACATACAAATTTGCCATTTAAATGTACCATCTTCGACGGACTCATCCGGATGACGTAATACGTCTATGATGTTGATTCGATTGAAACCAGCTACTTGTTTTAGTTCAACTTTAACCTGCGCTAGACCATCATTCTGAATGCACTGGTCACCGAGGGAAGTTTGCAGCTGCATCTATAAAAAATATCATATACGCCAACATGAGCATATCTCAATACGACCAAGAGCAAGGAAGCCATTGTTGCTAAAAAATGCTATTAAGCATCTGCATGAGAGCAAGATTCAGTGAGGATTTTTGCACATCTCTCTCTCTTCAGGAAAGTACACCGTGATCGTGGAGCAAAAACTCAGTTCTGCATAAAAAGAGGTAAGAAAGACGACGATTGGAGATACTGCCTGGAGCATTACTTAGAAATGTGAATGAGGAAAGCAAAATCATGAAATACGCAGTTGTTCTCCAACCTCAACGATTGCACGAAAGACGAACTAGCTCTAGCTGCGTATATTTAACAACGTTGTGAACCTGTCTCCCAGTCACTTGGCAAAAATTATTACACTTTTTTGCTGCCAGCATGCATATTCAAGATTACCTTGAATTTATCCTGTAACCATATCTGGTAGGATGACAGATCCACTCCCAGTTTTTTCTCCAGAAGATCACGTAGTGTAGATAATGGTTCTTGGATATCCATGACTTGTGTTAATACACCAGTCTTGAGCAACGTTCCTTCGGGAAGACGAGAATTTTTTGTCCTTTCCTCTGTCACTATGAAAGGTAGAAAGATGAAAAGCGTTGTGTTGTAGATTCACGAAAAAAATTACACGAGGCAGAGATTAAAAAGTTTTGTGGTATAGCATAAATGAAATGGTGGAATGGCAAAAAAAATATGTTCTCCGCAAAATGGAAATGAAATTACAAAGTCATGCTGTATATTTTTTATGTATTCAGCACGTAATTGAATAGATATATTGATTTGATAATGCTATATACGGCTGTGTTGTTTAGAGTGCAACAATGCTTTACCATGATTTGGACTATTTGTCCCAAGTCCTTTTCGAGCTTTCTTTTTCGATGGTAGTGAGAGATCCTCGGCGATGCACTCCATGTCGCGCTCCATTTCCAATTCCCTTTTTGTAGGAAATATTCCTGGAGGTCTAAATGTTCCGTAACGCTACAAATGAAAAATGAGAACATACATGTTAGAACCGATCACTATTTCAAATTTCAAAAAAGTTGATAAAAGCGTTGGCATTAAATCACTAGCTAACATCTTGTTATACATAAATCCAATCCTAAAGCTAGATTATAAGCGGGACACATACATTAAAGAAAGCAAAAATGCAGAAAAATTAGCTCAGAAGGGGAAATTTGTACTTTAATTAAATTCCAAACGTTAGTTAAGTGTGGAATACTAATACAAGCTGGCCTGGCGTATATTATCATCGGTCACGGAGAAAATAGTAATTGAAACACGAGAGAATTGCGTACCTTGAAAAGAATGCATGCATGTAAATATTATAGGCGCACTGCATTTCTTGTGTTTTACGATATTTTATTGCGAATTCGGTATTTTACAAATGGGCATTCGATCAACAGAGGAAACCATCAACTGGGCTCATTTCTCGCAACAACACAATGCCTCTGCATATGACATAATGGGTTTATGTGCCAAATTACGCATGGGTTTATTGAGTATGGCGGGTGCCTATTTTACACAATTCAAAATGCTCATATAAACTTTTGTTTGCAATTAGCACAAATGTAGGTAAACGTTGTAATGCATAAAATTGTACAAAACGTATGACATATTATACGATCAATGTCAATATATGTTCCACTATCATAAGTTGTTCACGTGCCCTCGTTCATTGTCGGCATATGATATGGGATAATTGTAAATTGTAACGTTGTGTCGGGTTGCATTGGAACAATGATTTCCGGAAATCATTTCGACAGCTACATATGACGCTTTCAATCAATACGTCTGGCTGGACATTGGACAGACTTTGATAAATCAGACATATAACCAATGACCATATGTATTTACCTAAATGTGTGCTTAAATGAACAAATTTCCTGTGTATCACCTCAAAATTATCATACAACACATCAGTCGATCATCTAATCTACTTCGAGTTTTGGCACAGATCGGCAATTTAACTCGTATTGCAAACAATGCTGTACTCGAATTCGTTCCAAAGTTTGTTTTAATTAATATGCACAGATAATGCAATTAATATTGATATGCAAATATTGAATGGTAGGTAGATCATATGCATGCATATGTGAATTGAAACTCACTTTTGCACGGAGAAAGAAAAGCTTCTCGTACAAATTTGGAGTATTGATAAAACATTAAACTATTTAGTAATTCACGAGTATATATTACGTACACTTGTAGCATATTTTCCAGTAACTTACTTCTTGGTGGAAACAGTGTACGCACTCATTATACGCTTATCGCTTTTACGATGTGAACGATAAAGCTTTATATGTTTCTCCTGTGTTATACTAAAAAACTACTATTATGCACGCGGAAGGATGTGCTCCATTATGAGAGATTGTGGCATTGAATTTTCGAAATAGCAGAATAGCCGGATGTGACCGACTAAAAGGGTCGTCTTTTTATAAAAACTTTTCTACAAGTATTATGCCCCATTACAATTACGCATGGTCTGCAATTAGAAACATGAAACTTAAGCTGAAGCTCTATAGTAGCATTGTGTGCCATTTTCCCCTACACGGAAGACAGTTTTGCATTATACTCATTACCAACTGAAACAATATTTCAAGGAAAATGAATGCCACTGACAATTACGGAAACGCCTTGCTGCTGCATGGTGTCACATTCATATTTTGTGCATGGATGGAGAAACATAAAATGCTGTAACATGTCTATGCATATACTACTTCTCCATGCATTATAAGAATTTGAGGGTAGCTTTTAGAACTTTTTCTGGCGTGTTGCTTACTTGCATAAAAAACGTGAATTGTGATGATTGAATGTAAGTTGATCGTGATCTTAATATGAGCCAAGTTAAAGCACGAACACTTGAGCACAGAAGAGACGGGCACATGTGAATGTGTGCTATAAACATGTAGGCAAATGCTTCTTTTTGCAATTTTTTTACGCATTGGATATATCAATCGTTTTATATCATATTACTAATATTACTTTTATTATATCAGTGATAGGAATGAAGTTAGAAAAAAGCAGCAAATAGTCTTGTCCCCGTGAAGCCTGAAGCAATTCATAGCCATCCTGGTTTCGCTTTGTGCAAAGTCATTACTCATATTGCCTGTATATATATGCATCACCACCACCAACAAACATTCGCTGTTTTTGCCACACATTTTCTGCCAACAGAGCTTCAAGTCTGCAGAAAAAGAGTGGAGCCGAGAGAATGTGAGTGGAGCTCGCTTGGTGCTAATACTGCTGCGACGACTACTTTACTTCGCTCGAGTTTCACATATACGTGCCTGTCAAGGCTCATCACCAATTGAATAATCAATTGGCCACTTCCGGGTATGTATGAAATGCTCAAAAGGAAAGCAACCGGAAATGACAAAAGCAACACTGGCTGTGTAGCTCGCTTTGACGGAATGAGCCTACATACAAAACTCTGGTTCTGGTGACAGATTTAATTGAATGTTTAATATAATCTATGCGTCCAGTTTACGAACAAACTGATTGCTAATTCAAACTGAGTGGAACCATTAGTCCTAAATCCCAAATTCTCTGTTAATGCTATATTTATGATCGCCAATTACTGTTTGATTACAATTGAACATTCCATAATCACGTGGCTAGCGCCATATACAATTCTCTCTCTCTCTTATCATTTCCCTTCCCTTTTGAAATGACTAGTTTAATAGTAGTATTATTATTAGACACGTTTCTGTCACATCAGTTACTCATTTGCTTGATAACTGATAATAGTAACAGAGCCACTCAACTCATATCATTTGATTTTGTTATCTAGGTTTTATCGCTAAAGACCTTTGAGTCAAATCCAGAGAGAGAGAGAGAAAAAAAAACGAGTCCACTTGAGCCTTTTATTTGACCACTGTTACAGACTGACACCAGAACAGAATAAAACCTTGTGGAGCAGTCGTACCATGAATAACGATAAAGCCTTTATAAATAGAAAAAAATATAACCCATTTGATGTATCGGCATTTGTTAACTTTGTTACTTAAAGGTTCCTTGGTCCTCAGCATTTAGATACAAGCGCACACATATGCGCAACATATGAATAATCTTTTTGATAATTATTCATGAGTTATCCATATCAAAATCAAAACAAGTATGTGGCCCTATATGCATTATTAAACATTAAACCCCTTGGTTAAAATGAGCCACATTCTTCACACAGTGGCATTGGCACATTTTTTTTGTAATTTTCAACATTTTTACCAGCGAGAAATTCACAATATAATGTTCATTAACATGAAGAGGAGAGCCAACTGGAACTGGAAGTACAAAATTACTTCCTTTGTGATAGCAAAATCTCAAAACTCTTTTACGGAAGCTAAATTGTTTTCCTGAACTCAATTAACAGGAACAAGTACAATGTTGATACAGTATGTATAAGAGAAGTGTACAGACAGTTCGCAAACAACTCCCAAAAGTAAACATGTAATATATTACAACTGTTCCTGTTCTACATCGCAAGACTTCCCCAAATCCATGAAAAACAGCACAATATATATAAACATATTAAATTCGCATTCCTCTCTCAAATACAGAATGTTAATTGTGTGCGCGCATAACGATATCTTCCTTAAAATTTGCCATTCTAAAAAAGCATCTATATCTGCATTGTCGCAGCACATATCGAGGGTACATCATTTGCATAGGTACAGGGGATAATGTAGATAGCTCCTTGAGCTGAGAGTA